>JAJOHG010000369.1:0-25246 GCA_021029095.1 Phellopilus nigrolimitatus | reverse complement strand
CAATGATATAGCCATCCACCAAGTGTACGTCTTCGAAGAAACACTGCGGAAAGCAAAGAACCAGTCCATTTTAACTCTCGCCTTTCATGAGATGTGGTTACACACATCAAGGATTACGACGGTGCGGTCTTCTCTCCAGAATGTCACGAGAAGCGTGCCCAATATGGAGACTGCCAATACGTCGCCACTCAACCTTGCAACATCCACTGATCTCATCACGGGATCAGGTTCTGTCTGGTACGTGTAAAGCGGCTCTTCAGACGTTCCTCGGGCGAGACTTGGAATATCTCGAGAGTTCTGATCAGCAGTAAATCATCAGTATGGCACAGCAGTTTAGGTGTTCAGTTAATACCGTATGTCTTACCTTTCGCCGGTATTCCAGCCAGGAGGTTCATCCGTGGGAAAGCCTATCCGTGGATACGGATGGCGGATGGAGCCTTACCGTGCTAGTCCCTAAGAAGGCGTACATCATGCGTGGGACGTGACACTCGGGTTGTTCGTCTGTGCTGACATAAGCTGTCTGGGGCGCGAAACGCGTGAGGCCAGGTGCGCGGTCAGGACAAGCGCATCACCGGGGAAATGCACGAGCGCACATATCGACACGACGGGCGGCGGGCAACATGCCATGGCTGCTGCTGCTTACGGCGACACTGATGTTTTCTCCTGGTTCTGAGAGCGCGCGGGGCGGTCGCGCTGAAAACGACTCGGAGCATGCGGAAGAATGCATGCGCGCTGGGAGAGGGAGGGGCGCGACCGCGTATGCGAACATCCTCTCCCTCCGATTGCATGCTCGAATACAAGCTAACCGTGAATCTCCGCCCGCGAAACACCTCCCGTGCGTCCACTCGCCGTTCCCTTGCTCCTGCAACGTCCCGCGCGCCTGCTACGCGGTCAGAGGCTCTCGAGATCAACTTGTGCTCGAGCGCGGATTCAGAAGCTTACGAAGATTAATCCGGAGGGCATTGCCCAGGGACCGAGGAAGGGAGAAGCGGACAGAACACCAAGAGAGGCAAGCTGAGGAATGAGATCGCAGGACGCGCGTGCTCGAAGCGGGGGAAGGTCTTCCCACTCTTTGAGTGTGCCTGTTACGAGCCTGCCTCGATGATCGTGCGGCCAGACCGCTTTGCTTCCTGTTCCGCGCAAACCTAGCCACGTAGCCATTCCCCACCCCATCGATCTCGACAACTTTGCTTCCTGACCAGCGCCAAGTTACGTTTGTACCCTTCGTCGTAGAGTATCTGCAACATGGTAACTGGTTACGAGGCTGGTGCAAACTGCGTGAGGCATACAAAATGCAAGCTGCTCTATATATTGACCATCGAATCATTCAGCAATGCCTTTCGACGTTTTTGCAATTCCAAACGATATCTGGTTCGAAATCGCTTCGTTTTTAGGCTTAAAGGAAGTACTGTCTCTCGAGGCTGTGCGTGTATCCAATATGTTTGTCTGACTGTCAATCCGATTCTCTAATTCTTGTTTCAGACGTGCAAGTTTCTTCGCGAAGTGGTCTCCAACAAAGTCATCTGGCTAGAACACCTCTGTGCGCTGGATCAAGACCATGCACCCAATCTGCCTCGCCAAGTTTCCACCCGCGACCTCTCCTGGGAAGAACTACGCATCCTAGTCGTGCGCGCACACCGGCGTCGTCTCAATTGCACCGGTCCCGCCCCGACGCGGCCCACACGCGAAACCACAATACGTCTTGGTTCTGTGAACTCAAACGGTACACCCGGTGTATCATATGGCGATATCAAGGACGTGGAGCTGCTCCCTGGCGGAGCACTCCTCCTAGGCACTCGGTCTGATGGCGACTTGCAGTGCTGGACCGTACCGGGCGGGGAGTGTGTCTGGAGTCACCGTCTGGATGCCCCACCTGATACGCGGGAGCTGGGCGTGCGCAACTTCGCTTACGACATGCAAACGGGCGGCGACGTGCGTGTGCTCGCGGTGAGCGAATCTGCTAATGGGGATACCAGCGAAAGGTAAGAAATACGATGTCAACGGAACATTCAAACTACTATACCATACTAATGTTTTACTGATGAGCAGCACTCTCGAGATATTCCGAATCCCGCCCGGAGGAAGGACCGCTGAAGAGCCTTACAGGTACAAGAAGGAACATTTTAATATAATGGGCGGACGCGTACAATTGGCAAAGTTAAGTGGCGACGTATGGGCAGCCCGCTCAACAGATGATCTTCTTGTGACATTCTGGAAAGAAGACCACTCTGTCATAATCCGCAACGCATGTATCCACATCTTATGAGAGCCGGCTAGATGAAATGGACTGATTCTTTTCTTCTGTACAGTGTTTTTGCAAAGATATACACCTTGTAGATGGCTATATCATTGGCGTGTTCGGCCGCCAGGGCAACGAGTCAATCATCGCCTTTCAGCTTTCATCCATACGCAACATCCGGCCTAGTGCTTCCGCGCCAGGTGCGACACAGATTCTGACACTGGAGCGTGACATTCCCCATGCAAGCTACCTCATCCCGTGCGTTCATCCCTGGTCTGATGAAAAGCTGTCAATCTGCACCTTTCATTGGAAGCCAGAAGCGGAACAAAAGCGAAAAGGCATCACTATTACCATGTCGGTGGACTTATTCAACCAAGAAGCTTTTCGACCGTGCTCTGAACTGGACTCTTTCCTCTTAGAGACCACTGCAGATACAACTGGCATACCCGAGTCCGAGACAAATAACCAACTTCTATCGATCACGCATCTTGAGCGCCCGGGGACTGTGATCTTGGGCGCGCACAATACCACGGAAAGCCTCGTGAGCCGGCCTTCGCAGGCTAGCTCGATGTTACTCAAGTTCCGCAATACTTCCCTCCCCGAAGACGTCCCGGGAGCCGTCTGGCTGCTCGCTAC
Organism: Phellopilus nigrolimitatus; assembly: GCA_021029095.1. NCBI lineage: Eukaryota > Fungi > Basidiomycota > Agaricomycetes > Hymenochaetales > Hymenochaetaceae > Phellopilus > Phellopilus nigrolimitatus. Next base: position 22,371 of record JAJOHG010000369.1, on the reverse strand, counting down.
CGTCTCTGGCGAGGGAAGATTAGAATATCGCACGCTCGACATCCCGCACACTGCCAAAGCGAAAGTGGAATTCTACAGTGGCGCGCTCTATTTTGTGACGAAGGATGCGAAATCTGTAGTCATCCAGTATTTTGATAAGGCTTTGTATTACGACGAATTCATGTTCGATAGACGCATGATCTCAATTAATCGTAGAGTGCTGCTTGTCAATGGATACACTACAAAAATCCTAAGATACAATTGAAATTCGAGTCCAGCTCATGTTTCCATTCATCTTCCTTGGCAGCGCGCATCTGTCCCCTTCAATGCTCAAACACATCATTCCCCCGCTAATTGCCCTCCGCAGCTAACACGTTTACAGGTAGCGTTTGATCATAGTCGCGTTTCCTTCTATTCTCTTACATGCTCATGCTCAACCGATCTCAGTAAGTAACCTCCCTCGACCATACTCTCTACCGCTTTACTTATTTCCATCTTTTGATTATTACCATTTCTTGATTTAATACTGCCCACGATTTACATTGCACGCGTGCTTTGATAGAGCTTACTAGAACTTGCGTATATGATGCTCTGATTATTACTTTTGATGCTGATGTTGAGCTAGCATCAGACATCATTACCTCTCAGAATCGAAGAAAGAAAGTACCTCTGTGCAGCGGCGCGCATGGTTTTTAGTATGAAACAGGGCAGCACTAGATAAGCTGTTATTCAACCACGCAATGGCACAGGCCGAAACGGCCGCGAGCTCAGAAACTCTCTGACAAGTCCACTAAATTCTACTCGGGCTCGACACCAACGAAACCTCGAGTAAGCATTCTGTCAAAGTATCCTTGAGTGGCGGATATATACCTTCTAGCACTCGACACTATTTTCGTCTACTATCAAGCCCGTCTTTTGAGGAATCCCTCAGCGCCGACCTTCTGCACTTTTACATGATTGGGACGACGCTTAAATTGGCTAGCGCAAGCTTCCGTGATACGACCCCAGCTCCCTATCCGAACCAAACAAGTCCGCGTACTCCATGCTCCCAATACTCATGGGAGCGAATAGGAGAGACCGCCAGTGGAAACAGACATGTACAACTGCGTTAGGAAGTGGATTGAGGTCTCGAGAAGACAGTGAAGCACAAAACAATGGCAGTAGTTGCCAACAACGACGTCTTGAGTGCATCCACATTTGTATGATACAGCTGGACTGCGAGATTATCGTGGTCGAGTGTTTAAATTCGTCGGCATCTAAGTAAGAAAATCGTTGGTTTTCGAAAGACGAGTTTCCTTCAAACTTTTATCGCGGCCGTGCGTCGGGACGAGTCGGACTTGATCAGAATTTGATCCGGCGCGGCAGCCTTTGTTCCGGCATACCCCATCACTTACATACGTATGTACATACGTATGACATCACCTTGAAATGAAGCTGATCGCTCTTCAGCACCCGCCGCCATGTACATGACGCACGCCCTCAGAAAATCATCCACCGCCCGTCTTTCGCTCGCGCGCGCTTTCCACACCTCGCCGCGCCCCTTCATGCCGCCAGACAAGACGCGCGGCACCGCGCCTGCGGCGGCGCGACACCCGCGCGAATACACGCACGGCGAGCAGAACGCGCACCTGAAGCACGCCGCGTCGCCGCAGGGCGGCGAGGCGGGCCGCGATCGCGGCGCGGGGAACGCCGCGCCTGAGCCCGAGCTGCCGTCGCGCACGCTCGCCGAGCGGGCGGAGAAGAAGAATGCGGCGCGCGGCGCGGCGGGCGTGGACGCGAAGCGCGGGCTGCACACGTCGGCGGGGCGCCGCAAGGAGCAGCACACCGCGGAGCACTACTTCAAGGAGGTCGACACGCGCCCGCCCGCGTCTCAAGACGCACCAGGTCGACGGCGAGAACGGCCGCGCACCGCCCGAACGAGCAGTACGCGCATCCGCAGGCGGAGTACGCTACCGTCAGCCAGGACGAGCCGTACCAGCCGCCGGTGGGACGGAGGAGAACGGGACGGAAAAGAAGGACCAGAAGGAACAGACGCTGCGGTATGGAGGCACGAAGCGGGACGCACTTAGGGACTCGCCCGAAAGGGACGAGGGCCCGCAGGAGAAGGACGCTGGCGGTATGAAGCCATGAAGCCGATCATCATTTTACATCTAATTTCTATTCTCGACAGGAAATGCATGAATGGTCGATTCCACGAAAACGCAATGTACCAATAGTAATTACAGCGATCAACAATGCGCTGTGCTGTACCCTACGAAAACAATCAGATGGGCATCCATGTTGCCCCAATAGCATGCACCTAGTCATCGGCTATCCGGAAGGACGGGAACGGACTAGGTCAAGTGTCCAACGGAAAGTTTTAGGTTCAGATATGGCGTATACATGTTGAAATAGCCTCTAGCCCCTCTTTAACCCGCGTCTCGTCTTCAGACGGTCTGTTCGTGCTATTTGACAAATGAGTAGAACATTTGAGAGTGTCCGAGACACGGTGATTGGCGCCAGATTGACAGATGGGCCGCTGCAAGTCGATTCTCAAATTGTTTACTTTGTCCTTACAGCTGCTTTTGTGAGCTTGTGATCCGAGTGCTTTGAGAACCTACGGCCCGCGGCACCGCCTTTACGAAACTGAAAGTGCCGCTAGCCATAAGTAGGGGCAGATATTTACTCAGATCGGTTTCGCATGAGCATGTAAGAGAATAAGAAAACGCGATTTTGATCAAACGCTACCTGTAAACTTGTTAGCTGCGGAGGGCAATTAGATGGGGAATGATGTGTTTGAGCTTTGAAGAGGGCAGACGCTCGATGCCAAGGAATATTATTGGAAATATCAGCTAGACTCGAATTCCAATTGCACCTCGTCATATCATTATTTACGATATAGCATTTCCATCGACAAGCAGTACTCTACGAAAGTGCTGCGTCTTGCAGCGGCAAATGTCACGTGCATGATCACGTGCATGGTCCCACGCTCGGTGAAAAAATCACTCCGCTGTCCTTGTGCTATCCAATACACCTGAAGTGTGAAAAGCACAGTCCGTTCTGAATCTGAAGTTACAATGACTGTCAACTGGGTCTATATGATGAACTCTATAAATGTGCCGAGTCGCACTCCTTCACCAGCGCGTGCGCAAGCTCTCACCCGCTCGGGGATGAGTTAGTCAACTCGGAATTGCACAATAGCGCTGTCTAGCTTCTCACGAAGCAAGCCGTCGAAATTCGCCGGAGTTCGGTTGTCTTGAGGATGAGACATAGAATGCATGGTTGTACACCACTGAAGAGTACAGACGCGCGAGGAGGGAGCTTGGGCGTGGTACTCATAGTAACGTCTAGTTCACTCGTGCTTGAGCTCGGATTCAGCAGCGTACGAGGACTAGTCCCGAAGGCACCTCATGGAGACTGAGGAAAGGAGAAGCGGACGGAACGCCAAGGGAGGTAAGTTGAGGAATATGGTTTTGTCCACCAGAATTTCGAGTGCGCCTACCAGCCGCCACACTGGTCGCGAACCTACCGCAATGATCGCGAGTCCCGACAGCTTTGCTTCCAGCCCCGCGCGAACTTAGGCCCGCAGCCATCCACCGCGGAGGAACCGCCACATCGTTGCTGGTTACGAGCCTGGCGCAAACTGCATGAAGCATATAAAAATGCAAGTCCTGCCGTGTACAATGGTCCATTCAGAGATGCCTCTCGACTCCTCTGCAGTTCAAAATGAAATCTGGTTCAAAATCGCCATGTTCTCGGAGTTCAAGGCACTCCTAGCTCTCGAGGCTGTGCGTGTTCCCAATATGCTTGTCTGACTGTAGATCTCTCTCTAATTCTTGTTTCAGACATGCAAGTCTCTTCGTAAGGTAGTCTTAAACAAATTCTTCTGGCTAGAACGCCTCCGTGCGCTGGAACAAGACCATGCACCCGATTTACCCCACCATGTCTCTATCAGTGACCTCACCTTGGAACAACTACGCACCCTAGTCGTGCGCGCGCACCGGCGCCTTCTCAATTGCACCGGCCCCGCCGTGCGACACACACGCGAAACTACAATATGCGTCGGATCCGAGAACTCGGACGACGAACCTGGAGGAAAACATGACCGTGTTCACGATATGGAGCTGCTCCCTGGCGGCTCGCTCCTCCTAGTCCTCTGGGTTTCGGGATACTTGCAGTGCTGGACCGTGCCGGCCGGCAAGTGTATCTGGACTTACCGTCCACCTGACTCTTGCGTCGTGCAAGGGGCGGGATTCGCTTATGAAATGCAGGCGGATGACGATGTGCGCGTGCTCGTGGTGAGCGAACCTCCTGGCTGGTATACCGGCGAAAGGTAAGACATACGGTATTAACTGAACACCTAAACTGCTGTGCCATACTGATGATTTACTGCTGATCAGAACTCTCGAGATATTCCAAGTCTCGCCCCGAGGAACGTCTGAAGAACCGCTTTACACGTACCAGACAGAAGCTGATCCCGTGATGAGATCAGTGGAGGTTGCAAGGTTGAGTGGCGACGTATTGGCAGTCTCCATATTGGGAAAGCTTCTCGTGACATTTTGGAAAGAAAAACGCTCCGTCGTCATTTTTGACGTGTGTAACCACATCTCATGAAAGGCGAGAGTTGAAATGGACTGATACTTTGCTTTCTGCAGTGTCAACTCGTAGACGTACAATTGGTGGATGGCTTTATCATTGGCGTGTTAGACTATCCAAACGAGTCAATCATTGCCATTTCCCTTTCGTCCTTACGCAACTTCTGGCCTAGTGCCTCTGGCTCGTGCATGGTGCAGGCTCTGACACTAGGGCGTGACATTCCTTATTCCAGCTGCCTCATCCCGCATACACCGGGTCATGGCCACGGTCCTGTAAAGTTGTCCATCTGCACCTTCCATTGGAAGTCCGAAGCGGAACGGAAACGAAAAGGCATCAATATCACCATGTCGGCGGACATCAGTAACGACTCTGGAGCTTGCCCTACCGTGGATTCTTTCCTCTTGGATATACCTACAGATACAGCCGGTAAGTCCGAGTTCGGGGCAAATGACCACCTTCCATCCATCATGCACCTTGAGCGTCCGGGGACTATAATTGTGTATCAGCACCCTAGCTTGTTCAGTAGCGTGAGCCGGCCTTCTCAGGCTGGCTCGATGGTGATCAAGTTCTTCAGTGGTTCCGAATGGGGAGTCCGCCCAAAGAAGGAGTGGATGTTCGCTGTCTCTTGCGGGGGAGAAGTGGTACGCCGCACACTCGACATGCCGCACGCTCGCAGTGCAAAAGTGGAGTTCTACAGCGGCGCGCTCTGCTTTGTGATGGAGGATTCTAAAACCATCGTCATCCAGTACTTTGACTGAAGCTTCGCATTGTTTTCCGGAAGACAGCATATCATAATCGCAGAGCACTCAGTACTGCTTGTTGATGGAAATGTTGTATAGTAAATAAATGAAATGTCGAGGCGTAATAGAATTTCGAGCCCAGCTCCGGCTCTCAATCATCTTCCTTGGTGGCGCGCGTCAGCTTTGAAGCCAGTCGTTCCCCACTACATGCATGTCCTCTATAGATAACGAGTTTACAGCAAATATAATGGTAAATGCTCGCATTTTCTTCCGCCCTTTTCTTCTGTTCTCTTACATGCTCACGCAGAAACCGACCTGAGTAAATTACCCCCCACTGATTGTCAGCAGCTATTTCACTTTCTCATAGCCGCAGGTTCTCAAGAGCACGATGATTAACTGGGATCGCAATTGAGAAACGATAAGCTACCATATGGGAACGAAGAGATCCAGTGTTTAGTACAACATATCCTACGCTATGGAGCGTTACGGCGACACGGGGAGCTCCGAGTTAGCTTGCCTGCTTCGAGAAACTTTGGTCGCGCAGTAGAGCGCAGGACGTTGGAAGGACGAGGGAAACGGAACGAGTGAACCTGTGGAGGTTGTTTCGCGGGCGGAGGTTCGCGACCGTGTTCCCCTAGTCGTGCAGGCGATCGGCTGGGATTTCAAGTCCGAACTGGTCCGGGGCGCTGGAAGCGCGACAGGATACACTCAAGCGCGGTAGAGGCCCCTCGAGGAGAGTCTGACAGTGTTCCTCATCACAATACGGCTCAACGAGATCGGGCGGGCGGTGAGTATGGTGGAAGACAACGGAGAGGCCGAAGATAACCAGCTTTCTTTGCTTTCTCGGACGACGTCTCTAATTGCGAGCCCCCTGAGATACACTGAAAAGAAAAAAGCTCGTTGATCGCAAGCGCGTCACGATGCAGCTCATAGTATGACTCATAGTAAGAACCATTGAACGCGACTCGGATCCGAAGCGTGGCGGCGGTTTCCAGAGAGTGAAGCGTTAAATTAGTGTTTTTGAAAACTTGCGGCCAGGGAAAAGGAACGGAAATTGCCGCTAACCATAAGTAGGGATGGATTGACTCAGACCGTTCCCGCATGAGTATGTAAGAGGATAGAAGAAAATGCTGTAAGAAACGTAAATACTTACCATTACATTTGCTGTAAATAATTGGCTGCGGAGAGCATGCAATGGCCATGGTTTGGCTTTGAAGCAGGCATGCGCACGCTACCAAGAAATAAATTTGAGAGCAGGAGCTGAGCTCGAAAGTTAATCGTACCCGGAGGATTAGGGTTTTCCGTACAGTGTTTTCATCGACAAGCAGTACTCTACGAGCGCATACCGAACATGAATTCAGTCAAAATGCAAAGCCTCAATCTAGATACTGGATGACAACGATTTCGGTTCCACCGTCGCGAAGCACAACGCTCCACTGTAGAACTCCACATTCACGCTGACTGCACGCGGCATTTCGAATGTACAGAGCGCCACTTCGTTCGCACATGAGATGGCAGCAAGCATACACACATTTTTTGCGGGGTCGCGGAAGCGGGCACCGCAGTGGGGCATGATCACCATCAGGCCGGTCTGTGAGGGCGCGCTCACTTGGCTGTATGAGCTTATGCTGGGAAGCGGGTCCAGGGCCACAGACCCCGGATACCTGAGGTGCGTGAGGTGTGGAATGTCGCTGTTTGGAAGAAGAACCCCGGACTCGGGCGTGTTGGTTGTGTCTGTGGCGGTCTCCAAGCATAAATAGTCCAGCACCGAGTAGTTGCGATGGAGTTCTTCGTTCAATACGTCCAGCAACACAGTGATCATGGTGCCACTTCGTTTTCGTTCCGCGTCTGACTTCCAGTGGAAGGTGCAGAAGGACAGTCCGGCCTTCAGCCAGCGCAAGTGTGGGCGAGGCGGGAAGAGGCAGCTAGCATAAGGAATGTCATGGCCGAGTATCAGAATCTGTGTCGTTTGTGATGCGGAGGCACTAAACTGGATGTTGCATACGGACGAAATGAGAATGGCAATGATTGACATGCTCCCTCGGACATCGAGTACCCCGATGAGATAGTCGTCTACCAAGTCTACGCTTTTGAAGACACTCTGCACAGAAAAGCGTCAGTCCATTTCAGCCCACGCCCATGCATAAGAAGTAGATACACACATGGAGGAGCACAACAGAGCGGTCTTCCTTCCAAAATGTTGGCACAAGATGGTCTTCCGTGTAGGCTGCCGATACAACGCCACTTATCTCTGCAAATCTCACTGGTCCGTATGTTTTATCAAGTTCTTCCAGCTTGCACTTGTAAAGCGGTACAAGATTCTTTTCTCGGAGCGAGAATTGGAGTATCTCGAGAGTCCTGAACAGCAGTAAAGTATCAGTACGACATGGTAGTTTAAATGATTCGCTGACATCGTATGTCTTACCTTCGACCGGCATGCCTGTCAACAGGTTCGCCTACCACGAGCATTCGCACGTCGTCGTCCGCCTGCATGTCATAGGCGAAGCTACACACGTTCAGTGGTTGTATGCCCTGAGCTTCAGACGACGCATGCGGACGGTAAGTCCAGAGACACTCGCCGCTCGGCTCGGTCCAGCACTGCAAGTAGCTCTCAGACCAAAGGACAAGGAGGAGCTTACCACCAGGAAGTAGCCCCATGTCCCTGATGTAACCAAGCGGTCCGCCAAGTGTACCGTCCGAGTTCACGGATCCAATGTGTATTGTAGTCTCTCGTTTGGCTTGCAGTAGATTGGGGCCGGTGCAGTTGAAACGGCACCGCTGAGAACGCACGACTATGGTGCGCAGTTCTTGCCAGGTGAGGTCACTGATGGAGACATGGCGGGGTAGGTCGGGTGCATGGTCTTGATCCAGCGCATGGAGGCATTTTAGCCATAAGAGTCTATTAGAGACAACCTCGCAAAGAAATTTGCATGTCTGGAATAATATTTAGATTTTAAGTGCCATTCAGTCAGGCAACTGGATCGGGGACACATACAGCCTCGAGAGACAATATCTCTTTGAAGTCTGAGAACGATGCGATTTCGAACCACGCCTGGGACCGCAGAGACGTCGAAGGGCATTTCCGAAGAGTTCAAGAGTTCAAGAGTTCAATAGCTAACATGCATAACACGGCTCACATTTTTCATGCTGCATACAACTTGAGCAAGGCTCGTAACTTGGTGCTACAGTGAATGGCCAGTATGCATGGCACGGCTCGCATTTTTGTACGTTGCACATAGTTTGCGCAAAGCTCGTAACAGCAATTATGAGTCCCTGGTGTATGGTTGCCAGCTTAAGTTTGCACGCCTTGAGGTATGCTCGTAGTCAGTGCAGTGGCTGCGGCGCACTTGGAAAACCCAGCGAGCCCGGTGTTGGATCGTGTCAACTTTCAAGCACGCGAGAAAGTACGATCTTGGCTGTGCGAACAAGAACATGTGACGAAGGCGTGACGCGTCGCTGAGCTGGCAAGTGTCACGTGCTGTCCTAACTGGATCCTTGTCGTCTGAGGCAATGCATCCTTTCGCCACGCTTGGAGCCTAAAAAACTGGGTCCCCATCTCACATGGGATGCAGTAAGGACACGTACAAAGTATGGAGCTAAGTGATAAATGGCGAATATGCGACGTATGAGACGAAAGAGGCGAGCGAACGGCCTCGCTTTGCATCCGCACTTGACCCCATCTTCGTCCCTCGCGCCCCCTGCGCAGCCTTAGTCTCTTGCACAAATCCAACGCCGAGCACGGTCGATGATGGAAAAATCGCCGGTGCAGCAGCTTTACATGCCTTTTTCGTTGACATCGAGCTCAGCGAGGGTAGACAAGCACCGCTCGGCACGCTCGCGTAAGTATTTTCCATGCTAACTAAAATACACTGCCGGATGACACATACATATCCGGTCTTCCAGAACTCCTCGCGCGCTCGCATAATGAACTCGATAGTACCCAGAATTATCGGCCTACATCATACACGTTCCATCATCTCGATCGTTTCAGCATAACTCGCCACATACACATCCTCTAGACATTTCTGAAACCTTCTTTGGCAGCCTACCTCGCGGCGCGTGGTGTCAAAGGGATAGGCAGTAGAGCTCATGATCATCAAGATCGATGTGAATCTGGCTCTTACGGAGACACTCGAGGATGATGAACACGTATGAATGAATACGCGACGAGTATAATGTAGAGGGCGCCGGTACCATCCACGCACTTTTGGCGGCGGAGCGCAGAGACGAGCCAATATAGACCCATGTCAGACTACGAAGTCGAAAGGGATGACATTCGCTTCGCGCACCTCGGAGATCTGAAAACAACCTTGTGCCCTTTGTCGCTTACGCCAGACTCTATAGACAGCCTCCTCACACCTCAGAAGTGCAGGTGGGCGCGCGTCTGGCCTTCTTCATCTAACTATCGTTATCTCAGCCCGGAGCAAGATGCAACTTCCCGAACTCGGCCTCGAGCGGCATCGCGTCGCAGCTGCCGCGAAGCCACCCGGATCCAGCTTGAGATCTAAGTCAACTGTACCTGGTCGTGAACCTTCGCCCGCGAAATAACTCCCATGCGTCTACTCGTCCCGTTCCCTGATCCCATCAACTTCCCACGAGCCTGCTACGCGCTGCCAGAGTCTCCAGAAGCAGGCAAACGGCGCGGACAGAAGTAGAAACGGGCCGCGGTTGCATGTCCAGCTCTCTTGATACGCCCTCACTGTTCGAGGAAGAGTGCGGAGTGTTCGTGAGTCAGCCGAAAGCGCAGAAGCGCACGAAGAGCGAGCTTGGGCATGGTACTCATAGTAATGTCTAGTTCATCTCGAGCTCAAGGGCGGATTCGGAAGCGTACGAGGACAAGTCCGGAGGGCTCTGCCTGGGGACTGAGGAACACCAAGGGAGGAAAATTGGGGAATGTGGTCGCAGGACGCTTGTGTTCAAGGACGGGGAAAGTCTACACAGATTTGGAGTGCGTTCGCTCACCGCCGCGAGCGAGGCAAGCCGCGACTCTCACTGATCGCGAGCCTACCTCAATGGTCGCATGCCTCGACAACATTGCTTCCTGCTCCATGCAAACTTGGGCCCGTAGCCATTTGCCAGCTACCACAGTGGTACAATGACTGTGAATCCCAACAACTTTGCTTCTGGCCCAGTGCCAACTTACGTTCGTAGCCATCCGCCATGGAGTAACCGCCACATGGTAACTGGTTACGAGCTTGGCGCAAATTACATGAAGCATATAAAAATGCAAGCCCTGCTATGTACATTGGCCATTGGCCCAGTCAGCAATGTCTTTCGACGCGTCTGCAGTTCCAAGTGATATCTGGTTCGAAATCGCCTCGTTTACTGGCTTTAAGGAAGTTCTATCTCTCGAGGCCGTGCGTTTTCCAATATGTCTATCTGACTGTAAATCTAATTCTTTAATTCTTGTTTCAGACATGCAAGTTTTTTCGCGAGGTGGTCTTAAACAGACTCTTCTGGCTAGAGCGCCTCCGTGCGCTGGAACAAGACCGTGCACCCGATTTACCACCCCATGTCTCCATTGATGACCTCACCTTGGAACAACTACGCACCCTAGTCGTGCGCGCGCACCGGCGCGTTCTAAATTACACCGGCCCCGCCCCGATGCGACCCACACGCGAAACCACAGTACGAGTAGGATTTGTGAACTCGGACGGTACAGTTGGCAGACCGCTTGGCAACATTGTGAAAATGAGGCTACTCCCTGGCGGTGTGCTCCTCCTGGTCCTCTGGTCTGAGGGCGACTTGCAGTGCTGGACCGTGTCGGGCGGTGAGTGTGTCTGGAGTTACCGTTGGCAGCCTGAAGCGGAGGACATGCCACCGATGAAAGTGTGCAGCTTCGCCTATGACATGCAGGCGAACGGCGACGTGCGTGTGCTTGTGGTGAGTGAATCCACTGACTCGAATGTCTTCGAAAGGTAAGAAATACGATATCGATGGAACATTTAAATCTGCCATGTCAATACTGATACTTTATTGTTGTTCAGGACTCTCGAGATATTCCAAATTTTGCCCCGAGAAATGCCCCGAGAAAAGACTCCTGTACCGCTTTACAAGCGCGAGCTGGAACACCTTAATAGAATGAACGAACAAGTAAGGCGCCCAAAGTTAAGTGGCGACGTATGGACAGTCTGCACAGCAACCCATCTTATCGTGACGTTTTGGAGAGAAGACCGCTCCGTTGTGATCCGTGAGGTGTGTACCCACATCTTGTGAAAGCGCGTGAGATGAAATGCTCTAATACCTTTCTTCTGCACAGTGTTTTCCTGAAGACGTACATTTGGTAAATGACTATCTCATTGGCGTGATCAGTCTCCACGAGGACATGTCAATCATCGCCATTCGGCTTTCGTCCATACGCAATATCCGACCTAGTGCCTCCGCGCCAGGCCTGACGCAGATTCTGACACTGGAGCGTGACATTCCCTATGTCAGCTGCCCCCACCCGCGCGCCCTAGATCATCACTGGACTTTTGTAACGCTGTCCATCTGCACCTTCCATTGGAAGCCCGAAGCGGAACGAAAGCGAAACGGCATCTCTATCACTATGTCGGCACACGTCTACGAACAAGGTACTATCCGAGTCTTCCCTGTGCTGGACTTTGTCCTCTTCACGACCGCTACAGATACAGCCGGTTTAAATGCCAGTGCTCCGAAAAACGTAACCTTGGGCTCGCGAGCTCACACGATCAGTTGCGTGAGCCGGCCTTCGCAGGGTGGTTCGGTATTAGTTTACTTCCGTGATGAACCCCCTGTCGAGAACCCCGAAGAAGAGGCGTGTATGCTCGCTACTGTCTCCTGCACGGGAGAAGTGACGTACCGCACACTCAACAATCCGGACGCTTACAGAACAAAACTAGAATTCTACAGCGGCGCGCTCTACTTTTCGACCCTTCCCGGGGAAGGTTCTGTCGTCATCCAGTACTTTGACTGAAGCTTTATATTGTCCTCCGGTAGACACATTGATCTCAGTACATCGTAATTGTAGAGCACTCAGTACTGCTTGTTGCTTGCTTGTTGATGGAAATGCTGTATAGTAGATAATGAAATGTCGGGATGCGATATAATTCCAAGCCCAGCTCCGGTTCTCAATCATTTTCCTCCATCATCCCCCGCTGCATACGCGTCCTCTGCAGATAATGAGTTTACAGCAAATACAATGGTGAATACGCGCATTTCTTAAGGCCATTTTTTTCTGTTCTCTTAAATGCCCATGCGGAAACCGACCTGAGTAAATAACCCCCTATTGATTGTCAGCAACAATTTCAGTTTCTCAGAGCCGAAGTCGCTGGCCGCAGGTTCTCAAGAGGACGATGAATAACGGGGATCACGTTAAGAAAAAAGGCTGCCATAGGGGAACTAGCGTTTAGTACAACATATCCTGCACTATCAAACCTTGCGGCGACGCGGGGAGCACCTACCAAGCCCTGCTGTTCTAGAAACTCTGGCTGCGTAGCATGCACGCTGTGCGTTGGAAGGACGAGGGAAACAGAGCGAGTGAACGCATGGGGGTTGTTTTGCGGGAGGAGGTTCGCGACCAGGGACAAGACATCCGCATATGCGGCCACGCTCCTACCTCGATCAGTGCGTGCACAGCTCCAGCGCGCTCTGAAGTGTTCCTCAGCGCGAACATCGAGCACTTTGAGGCGCAGGCGAAGACACATCTGCGCCGCAAGCAGCAGCCGCGATGGCGGCATCGCTGTCCATCGTCACTTGTGCTGGAAAGTGCGCTCGCACGCCGTCATGGCTCCAGTGCAGGGCACGGTATAGCGCCCGTCCTGACTGGGCGTCCTGGCCTCGGCGTTGAGCTCGCGCGTTTTGCGCCCAGCCGTTCTCGGGCGGAAGGCCATCTGTTTCAAGTTGTTCAGTCAACACAGACGTTCTCAGAGAATGTAAGCGTGAAACTCACCTTTCTCGTCTCGTACGACACAAGCCATTTATTCTTGAGCGCCATCCTCCCGCACTCGATACATTCCATCGTCGTCATCCTTTAAGATGAGCATCCGTCCAAGCTTCCTGCATGCAAAAACCCACTGCCTTCGTTCGGAGGGTCGGAGTCTCCAGTGGATCAATGAGAGAGAACGAGAAGGGTCTTAGTGGTAGCTTCGGGGATCTTGAGTAGCTGTTATGCATGATGGGCTTAGCGGCGCAATCGTCTTTTGTCCTCGCCCGCCGCGTAGCACAAAGTCATAGTTGGAAGTTCGGATATGTATGTGTCATCCAGCAGGGTAGCCAGCAAGAACTTGCGTTATAAAGGAAATGACGCGGAGAAAAATTGCAGACGCCCGGAAGCAACAGCAACAGCAGCGGCAAACGCGCCGTCGCTGCGCACCCCATAACTGCTCCCCCACAGTCTCCAGCGCTTCCTCCTTGATGCCTCAATGGTCCCCCGTCCGCCGCCTCGTCCATTCTCGAATGCGGCACGTACGCACGCTCCTCGGCCGCCGCTGCCGTGCATGTGCCCTCTCTCCTGTAACTAAATCGTGGCACGCGCGTTCGCTCGTGCCGTTCCCCTGAGCCCACCAACGTCTCGCGTACCTCATGTTCATGCCGGAACCGGTCTATGTAAATATCCCTCTACTAGTGACCAGCGGCGATCTCAGTTTCTCAGAGCAGGGGCTGCTGGCCGCGGTTTTACAAAAGCGCAGTGATTAATTTGGAAACCGCCGCGACACGTGACGCGGGCTTCGGATCTGAGCTCAATGGTTCTTGCCAGACATTCTAGTGAGTACGGAGCGTCTATGCTAACGCGCTTCAAGTTGTTACTAACAAACTTCTATTCTAGTGTTTCTTGGGGCTCACTGTCAAAGACGCTATTGGAGAAAACTGGTTGTCCGCTGACTCTGCCAGAGGACAACGGAGCACTGCTCCGTTGTCCTTGACGAAGCTCACCACTCCACCCGATCTTGTTAAACTGCATTTTTATGAGGAATACTGTCAGATTCTCCCTGACGGCCCTTCACCGCATTTAAGTGTAATCCGTCGCGCCGCCAGCGTCCTGGGGACCAGATCGAACTAGAAATGTCAGCCAATCGCCTACTCGGCCTAGGCGAACACGGTCGCGAACTTCCGCCCGCGAAACAACGCCGACGCGTCCATTAGTCCCTCGTCCTTCCCCTTTCCTGCGGGTTAGATGCTCCCCGCGTCGCCTCGGGCTCGATAGTGCAGGATATGCTGTACGAAAGTTTGGATATTTTCGTTACCATGCGGTTGCTTTTTCTGAACTGTGATCTCTGTTAATCCTCGTGCTCTTGAAAACCTGCGGCTATGAGAAAATGGAATCGCTGCTGACAATCAGTAGGGAAGTATTTACTCGGGTCGGTTTCTGCACGAGTACGTAAGAGAATCGAAGAGAAGGACTGTAAAAAATGAGACTAATTACCATTGCATTTACTGGAGATTTGTCTCTGCAGAGGATATGCACGTAGCGGGGAATGACAGGCTCCACATTCCATTATTTACTATACAGCATTTCCATCGACAAGCAGTACTGAGTGCTCTACAATTACGATATACTGAGATCAATGTATCTACCGGAGAACAATGCAAAGCTTCAGTCAAAGTACTGGATGACGACGGATTCCTCCGTCAAAAAGTAGAGCGCGCCGCTGTATAATTCCAGTTTTGCTCTGATAGCGTGCGGCATGTTGAGTGTGCGGTACGTCACTTCTCCCGCGCGGGAGACAGTAGCGAGCATCCACGCCTCTTCTTGGGGGTGCTCGACAAAGGGTAAATCACTGAACTTGATCATTACCGAGCCAGCCTGCGAAGGCCGGCTCATCTGACTGTCCTTGCGAATCTGCGAATCCAAGATCATAGTCCCCGGACGCTCAAGATGCGTGATGGATGGAAGATTGGCATTTGGACTGACTGTACCTGCAGTAGTCGTCAAGATGAAAGAATCCAACACAGAGAAGTATCGAGAGGCTTCTTGGTTAAACATGTCCATCGACATAGTGATAGAGATGCCTTTTCTCTTTCGTTCCGCTTCTGACTTCCAATGGAAGGTGCAGATGGACAGCCTTGCATCAGAGCAGGACATGGTAGGGATACGCGGGACGAGGCAGCTGGCATAAGGAATGTCACGCTCCAGTGTCAAAATCTGCGCCACGCGCGAGTCAGAGGCACTAGGTAGGATGTTGCGTATGGACGAAAGGGAAATGGCAATGATTGACTTGTCCCGATGGTGCTGTAACGCGCCAATGATATAGCCATCTACCAAGTGTACGTCTTCGAGAACACACTGCAGAAAGCAAAGCATTAGTCCATTTCAAGTCGCGCGCTTTCATGAGATGTGGTCACACACATTAAGGATTATGACCGAACGTTCTTCTTTCCAGAATGTTAGGAGAAGTCTGTCCACCATGAGGATTGCGAATACGTCGCCACTCAACCTTGCAACCAGCATTCCCCGCATAGAATCATGCTCTGTCGTGTATTTGTAAAGCCGTTTAGGAGTCTTTCCTCGATGGGGCGAGATTTGGAATATCCGGAGAGTTCTGATCAGCAGTAAATCATCAGTATGGCACAGCAGTTTAAATGTTCCGTTGACATCGTATTTCTCACTTTCCGCTGGTATCCCAGCCGTCAGGTTCGCTCACCACGAGCACACGAACATCGCCGTCTGCCTGCATTTCATAAGCAAATCCCGCCCTCAGCAGGACGCGAGAGTCAGGCGGACGGTAAGTCCAGAGACACTCGCCGCCAGGCACGGTCCAGCACTGCAAGTATCCAGAACCCCAGGGGACCAGGAGGAGCGCCCCGCCAGGAAGCAGCTCCATTTCGACCAGGAAATTAAATCGTCGGTCAGGTGTACCGTCCGAGTTCAGGGACACACGTATTGTGATCTCGCGTGTGGGTCGCGTCGGGGCGGAGCCGGTGCAATTGAGACGGCGCCGGTGCGCGCGCTCAACTAGGGTGCGTAGTTCTTCCAAGGTGAGGTCCCTGAGGGAGACATGGCGGGGTAAATCGGGTGCATCATCTTGTTCCAGCGCGCAGAGGCGTTTTAGCCAGAAGAGTCCGTTGGAGACTACCTCGTGAAGAAACTTGCATGTCTGAAGCACGAGTTAGAGAGAGATTTACAGTTAGACAAGCATATTGGAAACGCGCACGGCCCCGAGAGCTAGGACTGTCTTTAAGTCCGCCAGCATGGCGATTTCGAACCAGGTATCATTTGAAACTTCAGAAACGTCGAAAGGCATTACTAAATGGGCCGATGGCCAATGTACACAGCAGGGCTTACATTTTTATATGCTTCATGCAGTTTGCGCCAGGCTCGTAGCTAGCAGAGATGTGGCGGCCACTCCGTGGCGGATGGCTGCGGGAATAAGTTCGCGCGGGCTTGGATGCAAAGCTGTGGGAACTCGCAATCATTGCGGTAGGCTCGTGACCAGTGTGTGGCGGCTGGTCTTGCTCGTGGAGGTGAGAGCGAGCGCACTCGAAATGAGTGTAGACTCTCTTCATCATCGAATACGAGCATCCTACGACCATATTCCTCATTTGCCTCCTGCGGAGTTCCGTCGTCCCCAGGAAGACTCCTCCGGACTTGTCCTCGTAGACCTCCAAATCCGCGCTCGAGCATGAATTAGACTCGACATTACAATGAGTACCATGCCCATGCTCCCACTAGCGTGTCTGTACGCTTCCAGCTGACTCCTACACATACGACACGGTGTTCCTCAAAGACTAAGGAGCACGGCTCGAGATTCCATCTACTCTCGGAGAGCCGACTGGCGTGGAGAGCTAGGCCGTGCGACCGCTCGGTTTGATTCCGCTTCTGCCAGCACCATCCACCTGCTTTGAGAATTGGGACCGCGCGGCAGGCACGGGAGACGATGGGCGGGTTCAGGTAACGCGACGAGCAGGTACAGTTAACTCGTATTCAAGCCTGAGCTGCGTGCGGTCGGAGAAATAGGACGTTCGCATATGATACCGCGCTCCTTCTTCTACCAGCGCGTGCGCAAGCTCTGGAATCTGCCGATCAACTCGGATTGCATATCCGCGCTGCCTAGACGAAGCAGGCCGTCGAAATTCGCCGGAGTTCACTTGTCTTGAGGTTCATATGGGAGACATGGATCTCTATAGGTGATTCTCATGGAGCTTATCGTATAGACCCAGTTGATAATCACTGTAGCTTTAGTTTCAGGTGAACATACGGACACTAAGCGATTTTTTCACTCATCGTGCGTGGGACACCATGCACGTGGTCATGCACGTGACAATTTACCGCTGCAAGACTACGGATCGACGCAGCGTTTAAGTTATACCTTTGTGTATAGGCTGTTCTCCCAGTGCGTCTGTGTTTACTGAGCAGCTTGACATAGGCCGTCTGTGGCGCGAGAACGTCTGGGCGCGAAACGCGCGAACTCAATGCCGAGGCCAGGGCCGGTCAGGACAAGCGCATCACCGAGACAATGCACGAGTGTACATATCGTCACGACGGGCGGCGGACGGCGATTGCTGCTGCTGATTGTGGCGCTGATGTTTTTCCTGCTCTTGAAAGCACGCGGGGCGGCCGCGCTGAGAGCGACTCGGAGAGCGCGGGAGCCTGTGTGCGTTCTAGTTGAGGCAGGATCGCGACCGCGTATGCGAACGTTCTTTCCCCCCGATTGCACCCAGCTCAAGCTTGAAGTCCAAGTTAACCACACCTGGTCGTGACAATCCTCCCGCAGCACAATTCTCGTGCGTCCGCTTGCCCCATGTTCCTAACCTCACCAACGTCTCGCACGCCTGCTACGCGGTTAGAGGCTCTCGAGGCATGTCGAGGGTAACTTGGGCTCGAGCGCGGATTGTAAGGCTTGCGAAGTTCAACTGCAGCTCTTCGTCTAGCGAGTTTTCGACTCATCTCTCGTAGAGTGCTTAGCGCCACCGGGACTATTATATTGAGTATCCCACAAGGCTGTGTGCAATCTCGCTGGGATCTCTCACCGCCACGAGCGAGGCCACTCGCCACACAGGACACGAGTCTACTTGAATTATCACGATTCCCGACAACTTTGCTTCCAACCCCGCGCGAACTTATGCCCGAAGTCATCCACCACGGAGTAACAGCCACATGGTAGCTCGTTACGAGCCTGGCGCAAACTGCGTGAGGCATACAATATTGCAAGTCCTGATATGTACATTGGGCATTGGCCCACTCAGCAATGCCTCTCGACTCCTCTGCAGTTCCAAATGAAATTTGGTTCGAAATAGCCTTGTTGTCGGACTTCAAGGCAGTCCTAGCTCTCGAGGCTGTGCGTGTTTCCAATATGCTTGTCTGACCGTAAATCTCTCTAATTCTTGTTTCAGACATGCAAGTTCATTCACGAGGTGATCTCCAACGGACTCTTCTGGCTGAGACGCTTCCGTGAGCTGGAGCAAGATGATGCACCCGATTTACCCCGCCATGTCTCCATCAGCGACAACACCTTGGAACAACTACGCACCCTAGTCGTGCGCGCGCACCGGCGCCGTTTCAATTGCACAGGCTCTGCCCCGACGCGGCCCACACGCGAAACCACAATATGCGTCGGATCCGTGAACTTGGGCGGCGGACCTGGCGGACGAGATGACCGCTTTACAGGTATAAAACAGAACATGATTCTATGCAAAGATCAGTGGAGGTTGCAAGGTTGAGTGGTGACATATCAACAGTCTCCATATTGGGAAAACTTCTCGTGACATTCTGGAAAGAAAAACGCTCCGTCGAAATCCTTGAGGTGTGTAACCACATCTTATGAAAGGCGAGAGTTAAAATGGACTGATGCTTTGCTTTCTGCAGTGTCAACTCGTAGACGTACACTTGGTGGATGGCTATATCATTGGTGTTTTACAGCACTATCCGAACGAGTCAATCTCCCTTTCGTCCTTACACAACTCTTGGCCTAGTGCCTCTGGCTCGCGCGTGGTGCAGACTCTGGCACTGGGGCGTGACATTCCTTATTCCAGCTGCCTCATCCCGCGTACACCGAGCTATAGACGGAATCATGGAAAGTTGTCCATCTGCGCCTTCCATTGGAAGCCCGAAGCGGAACGAAAACGAAAGGGAATCACTATCACCATATGTCGGTGGACATGGGTGACGGCTCTCGAGCTTTCCCTATGCTAGAATCGTTCCTCGTGGATACCACTACAGATACAGCCGGTGTGTCCGAGTCCGGAACGAATGGCCACCTTCCATCCATCACGCACCTTGAGCGTCCGGGTACTATAATCTTGGACCCGGACCTTAGCATGTACAGTCTCGTAAGCTGGCCTTCGCTGGCTGATTCGGTAGTGATCAAGTTCAGCGATTTTCCCTTTGTCCAGCACCCCCAAGAGGAGGCGCGGATGCTCGCTACAGTCTCTTGCAAGGGAAGAGTGGAATACCGCACACTCAACATGCCACACGCTATCAGAGCAAAAGTGGAATTCTACAGTGGCGCGCTCTACTTTTCGACGGAGGAATCCGTCGTCATCCAGTACTTTGACTGAAGTTTTATTGTTCTCCGTTAGCCACATTGATCGTAATCGTGGAGCACTTAGTGCATAATGCTTGTCAATGGAAATGCTGTATAGTAAACAAATGAAATGTCGAGACGTAATAGAATTTCGAGCCCAGCTCCGGCTCTCAATCATCTTCCTTAGTGGCGTGCGTCTGTTTTCAAGCCAGTCATTCCCCGCTACATGCGTATCCTCTGCAGTTAACGAATTTACAACAAATGTAATAGGGTAAATACTCGCATTTTCTACAGCGCTTTTCTTCTGTTCTCTTGCATGCTCATGCGGAAATCAACCTTAGTAAATTGACACCCTACTGATTGTCAGCGGCGATTTCAGTTTCTCAGAGCCGAAGTCGCTGGCCGCAGGTTTTCATGAGCACAATGATTGGCTCGGATCACAGTTCAGAAAAGAAAAGCTACCATATGGAAACGAAGGTATCCAATGTTTAGTTCAGCATATCCTGCACTATGAGCCTCCCAGAGCGACTGTTGCTGCCGCGCTAGTCAAATTCGGATCAAGCTCGGCACATCGGAGGACAAGAAAGGTCATACAGAGTCAGTATACGCAAGCAAGCACGCAGTGTAGATTGTGAAAGTATATGTAGCACGGGCAGTTCTAAAACAAGAAACGGTGAGAATCAAGACATCTCGGTACAAACGAGTACAGCAATGGGCAGTTCGGTCTTCGGCATTCGAGAAAGGGCAGAAAAAAAGAGCAAGCAAAGCAAGACGAGAGCACGACAAAGCATGAATTTTCAGAAACCAGAGCAAGAGAGAGGGAGATGAGATAACTAGCGAGAGCGCTGGGAACTTGACTTCAAGAAATTGATAAAAGAAACGATACGTAGCCACGCATGTTTGTTGCCATCAAGCTTTAAGCTCCTTCAGAAAAGAACGAAGTGTCGGAATAGCTAGTTCGGCACATAATTTCGACAGACACGCACGTTTGTATCCATATAGTCCGACTCAGGACGCATAGACAACCTCCGTGGTCGGGAAAGCAGCTCGAAGTTCTTGTCCCTCTACGTGCGGACACCCAGTGATTTCGAACCTCTCGAGCTGTACACCCTGACGGAGAAGCTCGCTTCGGACTTCTTGAATGAATCCTAAATACATTCCATCACAATTGCAGAAACGAAGAGTGCGAAGTTGAGGGGCCTCGTAACTGACGACATGCCCGTACCAGTAGAAAGTCAAATCATGTCCAGGGGCCTCGAGCCGGACGGTCTCCAAGCCGCTGGGTGCGTGCTTGAGGATGAAACTGAAAGGCACCGTGTACCCGGAGTCAGGGCCTGAGAAATGAAGATCGAGGATTTTGAGCTTTGAAAATTTCTGCAACGGACTGAGGAGATATTTTCGCTGCTCAAAGGCGTTTCCTTCAGCTTCATCTTCTGGGCAACTCGGATAAACAATGGATAGCGACATCTCGGTGACGTTCGGCGGAAGAATGGTCAGTAGGACGCGCCCCGCGAACGTGTGCGATGTTTGACCAATGGAATGGAACGAATACGAGGTGATGCTGGAAATGTCGAGACCTTTGTATCCTACGATGACATCGTCCCCATCATCTTCTTGAGAAATACCAACGAGTTCGATCGTCAGTTTTTCCAGCGAAATAGATCCTATGAAATGCAGAAGGTGTTCAACAATAGACCTGTGTGTGAATCTGAAATGACAGTAAGACAAATTTTTGCCGAAGACAGGCATCGGGATGAAATCGGTGATCCGGAGGCGTTTCAGATTCTCGAATGACCATGAAGAATAGAAATGCACGAAACATGGGAAGCAGCGGCTACTGATAGACAGGTCTTCAAGATTAGGCATTTGTAGCGCTGGACGGCGGCTTCGAATGAGTAGACCTGCGTCACAATCGACGTCTTCGATTGCGAGCTGATTAAACAACATACTCAACGAGAGGATGAGATCCACACGCCTAACCCAGTCCTCAACCCCGACCCTCGGGGAAATGCTCGCATTAAGGGGCAGAGCGCCACCCCTGTATGCAAGAGACCTGATCTGCTCGGAACTCATGCCCGTGTGAAGGGTCGACTCAGACATCATCCTCGTTGACGAAAACAGTCTCGGGCTTCTGTAAAGCAGATTATCATTACTGGAGCTCAACACGGCAGATAACAAGAACGATACTTGCTTTGAATGACGAGCGGGAAGGAGATGAAGGAGTCGGTCGAGGCCTGGCAGTGTTATCGGACGACACGATTGTGAGCTGACTGAGCCGTGACAGCGACAGTGACCGCCGACTCGGCGACGCCCGGACCGTCGAAGCCGCTTCGAGTCCAGGCGAGACTGGCGAGTTTCGTATTTAGTAACGATCCCAAAATCTATCGACTGCCCTGCAGCCAGGAGACAGTCATGAAGAGAGTGGCGCTCTGGCTATTGTCAAGCGATTCGAGTACATTGAGAACGTCCGACCTAGCCACCATCAGCAGCGAAGGCGCCTCCCCATGTTCAGCACTCCCCGTCTCCCAACGCAGTTGGAATCTGGAGGCCGCACACGCCTGCGCTTTCCGAGGAGGACCGTGTAGTGTGCGCAGGAGTCAGACGGAAGCGTACATGCGCGCGAGGAGGGAGCTTGTTGAGAATATTGGTCGTGACTG
>JAJOHG010000368.1:0-25264 GCA_021029095.1 Phellopilus nigrolimitatus | reverse complement strand
CGCTCGCGCGTTCCGACTCAGGAAGTGTTTTGCGAGCGCGATGATAACCTTCGTAAACGCGCGATGCAATGATATGAACGAGGAGAAGGGACGAAGTTAGGCTCGACAACTGTACGAGTGCATGACGCGATCGATGGACAGATTCGATTGCGCTGTAAGCATCTGGACGATGCAATATAATAGGCGCCTCGATAAGCCAGGAAGCTGGAAGGAGATTGCCTGAAGGTGCTAGGGAAAGTGACTGTTGAGCTGACGCATACAGACAAGCGACAGAAATCAGGGGACCAAGAAAAAGCGCAGTGAGGACACCATCGTCGGTGCTATCCCTAGAGTTACGAGTTAGTTGCAAGACTAAAACTGAAGGAAAAAAAGTGACCTGTAATTCTTCGGGACTGTCATCCAGACATAACCAAAATCATCTTTTCTAACCGGGAAAGCATTAATATTGCGAACGATCTTCTATTCACTTGAGGTGATGAAGAGCGGTAGCGATGACGAGATTGAGAGGAGTGTCGTTTTGCCGGGAGTGCTTTTGGAAGGGAGAAATATGCAAGGTGTGTCCAAATGAGATAAAATTATTGAAGTAAGATAATTCCTGCGAGTTCTGAAGATTTCTTACTTAGACCTTATTACGATAAAGATCCAGAGGTTGGCTCACCACATGCAATCCAATTGTCCTTGTTGTCGGAATAGTTCCATGTCTTTTCAATGCCGTACAACAAGGAAGAAAGCAGGACGATATTTTCTCCCGCCTTTCGAATATCACCTGAGACCTTCCTGGTCTGTCTACCCCAAGGGAAGGGCAGAGAGATGCAGAAAGAGGTCGGAAGGAGAAATCGGGAAGATATGGCGTGAAAGTGCACTTTATGACGCGGTGGCGCGTTCGGCGAGGCAGTGCGTCGTAATCTGTGAAGGAGTTTGACCAGTCAATGCCTTCACAACCGGCGATCGTGACCGACGTGCGCTAGGCGTTTTTGGAGGGATAAAACCAGGGGAGCTACTCCTACTTGAAGATGCCGAATCTATTCGGGGCTGCAAACGAGGTGAGGCCTTGTCGTGCGCCACGGAACTGCTTGCGACGCCATTAGGATAACTTTGAGAGTGATGTTGTTGCAACTCGTCATCGCTGTCGGAGCTTGAGCCTTCGCCTGACTGCGAACTGGCGGTAAAAATGAGTTTAACACGTTTTCAAATATCAAAAGAGTTAAGCCCAATTCACCTAGACGACCCAGCCTGATAGCTCGTGCTCCAGTCCAACGCCGGTTTGACCTGTGGCTTGATGCCAGAGAGTGGCGGGGGGCGGCGCCGCGAGACCCTGCCGCCTCGACTGCTGGCGTTGACTGCGGCACCCCTCGGGGGAGACGGGGATGAACGCGAACGACCCAGATTGACGCGTAAGCTCGCTGTGGCGGACGACGATATCGACGACAGCGTAAGTTGCTGGACTTAGTCTTCTAGTCCGCTGTCAAGTCAAGGGACGCGGACGTATCGGGAGCAAGCCCAGAATGGCAACCCTGTGGCAACCCTGGGAATGCTTACTATTACCGGAGTTTACGCGTGAGGCGTTCGATCATTCAACGCTTTCGACCGACGCGTCTCATTTCTTGTTCTCATCTTGTCACTGTCTGTGTCAAAACTCATCGCACGACGCGTTCTTTCGTGTGTCGGTTCCAGGGATCTCGTTATTTCTGCTCCAGATCTTTGATCTATTTTCCTTTGTTTCGTTCGTCATCTCCTTCGACGCGTCGACGCGTCTCGTCGACCATGTCCAAAGATGTAACAGAAGAAAAAGTTGTGTACTTCGAGGACCTGGAGGTCAAAGCGACGGCGCCTGAAGATAATGGCAAGAAAATTTCTGTTTCAGTATCGACTACGAAGTCAACGACCGCGACAGTAACTGGGAAGAGGCAGCGGACGTTGATGGAGATGGTGTCTAGCGGTGCTAAGGCGAAAGACTCTGACCAGCCGACCAAGAAGCCCAAGCTAGTCAGGAATAGCCCATCTTCTCGTGCCATTGATGAGCCCAGCTCTAGCCCACCGAAGCCAGTCATCTTCGGTTTGCAACCCCTCAACTCGATCCCCTTCTCCATGCAGGCCTTCAAAGATTCTTTGACAGAGGAGCAGAAGGGACTTCTGCTTCTTGAGTGCGAAACCATGGGGAAGAGCTGGTGAGCTCCCCTGTCGTCAGATTATGACTTACCGTGATTGAGAGAACGTCAGGCTTAAAGTATTGAAAGACGAAATCAAAAAACCCTACTTTACAGCACTTAAGAAGTTCCTCTGGTCAGAGGGCGTCAAAGGACCAGACGAAGTAACGAACAAAGTTTTTCCTGCTCGTACGTTATCCTGCCCTTCAGGAACTCAGTGCACCTCGTTCAATACTGATTCTTCTTGACGTTTGTTGGGAAAACCTTAGCGCGTAACATCTATGCCTGGTCTAACACGCCTCTTGGTCGTGTCAGGGTTGTCATTATTGGTCAGGATCCTTACCACGGCCCAGGACAAGCGCACGGTTAGTATACCCCTGATACCAGTTTAATCGAAACGTACTTCGATAATGCAAAGAGCCTGTGTAAACACGACGTCCTGAAATTCTTGAATTCAAAGGTCTTTGCTTCTCTGTGCCTCGCGGGGTTGCCATTCCTCCATCGCTTCGAAACGTAAGTTCATCGAGATTTGGCATGCGAGGAGCACTTATCTCATTCAAACTGTTGCAGATTTACGCCGAGATCAAGGCAGAATACCCAGATTTCACTCCACCTAAGCATGGGTACGTTTCACTAAATCACATGAAGCGCTTGGCACACTTCTCCGTTGTTCTGGAATTCTTTACCGGTCCGCTCTCTCTGTTTTCTATTGCGTTGTATTGCTATAACTCCCACAACCCCCTCTTCTGTCCATTGCATCGTAATCTGATCTATACACTACTGACGTTTTAATACTTTAGGAACCTGACCGCTTGGGCAAACTCTGGTGTTCTGCTTCTAAACACCGCTTTGACCGTACGAAACGGCAGTGCGGGCACGCATTCAAAAAAGGGCTGGGAGACATTTACAGAAAAGGTGATTGAGGTTGTCGACAAGTACGGTGGGGCGAATCTCGGCGGAACGAACGGTGTTGGCCGCGGTATCGTCTTCATGGCTTGGGGTGGTTGGGCGGCAAAACGTGTTGAGAAGGTTAACAAGGTGCGCGAACTCTTCGTCTTCTCTATCATCAAAACGCAGCTTCTTAGACTTTCCTTCCTTCTCTCACCGCTCCATCAAACGCAGGAGAAACACTTGATATTGCAGAGTGCTGTACGTCTGCTCCATTCACCTCATCTCAGCCTACAACATTCGCTGATAACGGCTACCTGTATACGGCCATCGTTTGTCTACCTCGTGTGCTTATTTCTTTCTCTCACAGCACCCCTCTCCATTGAGTGCAAGACACGGATTTAGTGGGAACGGGCACTTCAAGAGGGCAAATGACTGGCTCGAGGCCCGCTATGGCGAGGATGGGCTTATCGACTGGTGCACGTTAGATGTCGAAGATCCTACATCTTCGCAGCGAATCTTCTAAATTTAGGGAAAAAAGGCGGAGTCGGGCAAGGGAGGAGAATGGGGTATGCTTGACTCGGCAAAATTCCTGATCGGCATTTTTTCATAATCTCCCAGTCATAATAATCTCGCATATACCCAATCGCTGTATATACCTTTACTTCCACGTTACTAACGCCACACCGGAGACATTCACTCATAATTTACCATGTCCGGAAGATGTAAGCGCTTGAATTCGACGCTAGTGGGTAAGACCGAATTCCGCATACTAAGCTCGGAGTTTGCGACGTGTTGACTGATCGGGCAGGCGGGCGGAATTTTGTGTATGCCCACACACATGGTCTGTAGCTGGCTAAAATAGCTGGATAGAGTGCGTCAAACTAACTGTATGAAGTGTTCCCGATAAATTGGCGAGTGTGGCGTTGAAACAGGAGACGGAAAAGCGGTCGATACTGAGAGAAGGGCGAGAGTCTACATCCGCAGCAAATGCGTCGAGGAACTTCTGGAGGTCACGAAGTTTAACGCGCTGAAGCGCGGTGCGGTAACAGCGTGCACACTGGGGGTCGTATGTTTTTGATCGGAGGTCTCGAAGCAAAATTATACGAGCACAAAGAATTGCTTCCTTACAGAAACGGAGTAGAATGAAAGTTTAATTTTGGTGAAGAATATCAGTTGGATCTTAACCGTCAATAACCACGATTACAAGATCTATGAGAAGTAAATGCAGTATGAGGGACGGCGAAAGGCGGATACGGGAAGCGCCTGCTTTGTAAAAGGCTCTTGTGGGGTTCGAAATAGAAGGGCGCAAGACAGATAAGGATAATGATCGTCACTCGGCGTTGGTCGGCGGCGGAGTAAAGGTAAATCTATTGAGAATAAGTGAGAGAAGATTGAAAGAACAAGACAAGAACAAGCGGGGCAAGTTCTGATACTCAAGCGGTTCGAGACTCGGCGTTCGCCTCATTTTCAGCGGCGATAGTTCCGTACTCTACGGATTTTAATTGCATCGGCAGCGGCAGCCAGTGATACGTGATAAGATCAGTGGCATGCGTTGACGGCGAAACAGGAAACTAAACCGGTATGTATTGTACTGGCAACTAGGACAGACATGTTGATTCGTATCGTAAAAGTAATAAGTTACGCCCACACCTCACCTCTGCTGCATCACGGACGGGAACCGCTTCGCTCGACAATCAGTGCGATGTGCGTATGTGCGGATATTTACAAACTACCAGCGGGGCTGTGTGTGGTCGTGTCGTGGCGGTCGCTACTTTGGCCAACGGAACTCTAAGGCAAACTCCCGAACACGCCGCTGCACTACGGCAGCCGAAGCGGGGGAAACAGAGGCTGGAAAGGGGGAAGCCCAGCACCGCACAGGCTGGGCGCGAAGCCAGCGCGCCCCTTTTCGTCAGGGAAAAAGCGGATTAGGTCGTGCGACGAACTGATGGGTCAGATGGGGGTTCAGGCCCACCATACTCAAGGTGGGGAGCGGCTGGCCGACTGGGCGACAGTCTAACGGGCGAAAGGGGAGCGTGGGCAGGCGGCTGGTGAAGGAGGATAGGATGGGCTCTCTGCGAGTATGAGGCGGAAGGAAATGTGTCAACGTACGAACTTGGAAAATGCTGAGGAAGATCTGGGATTGACCTTCGAAGACCCAGGGTCGTTCCGAGGCTCATGGATGCGGGGGAAGGCGACGACGTATAAGATCCATGCGGGGCGAGCGAACTGTGCGTCGTTCCGCCACTAAGGGAAGACTCCATTTGATGTGAATGCGGGTGCATCGGCGGGGAAGCTTGGGAGAGGCCCCTGAGCGTGCTGGATGAGCTGTGCCCAGCCGGCAAGCCAGATGTTACTGAGTTATAAAACTGCTCGTCACGCGAAAATTGCGACGATGAGGTCGATGGCCGGTCGATAGAGTTATGATATGCCGAGGCACCCGGTGATGCAAATAGAGCACCTGAAAGGGACGACCGGGACCTAGAGGGAGGGGCAGTATCGAAGCGGTAGTGAGGCTCAGGCGTGTAAGAGGCTGTCGCCGACGAGACGTTTGCGGATGCCGCGGGATGGAGATCCCTGTCAGACGCGTATTCATCGTGTTGGGCCATGGAAAGGGCCTGGTCCCATATCCCTCCAGGGGTTTCTCCTCCATCACCGGAGTGCGAGACGGAGGGTATTTGCTGATTAATGGAATGCGGCGAGGATGTGTTTGTTCTGGGAGAAGCAGACCCTTCGTCCGCCACGGATTCGGTCTGCGCAGTCGAACCCCTATCGAACGGCTTTACTTTATCTTTGCCTGTGGGCCCATGCCCAAGTGGCGGGCGGTGGGCTGGCGGAAGATTAAGCGCGGCTCGGAGTCCATCGTTTTCGTCCTCGAGCTCTGCGACGCGCTCTTCTAATGCCTAAGTGTAGTTCGATCAGTAGCTCTGGGAATTACAAATTTCAGATATATCGTGTGCGTACCTGAAGGTGAGCTGCTCTTCTAGCACGAAAGGCCCTCTGAACATCACGGGCCCTATTGGGGGGCAAGTTATCGTTGCGCTTCCTGCCTCTCTTTGAAGACATGCTTGATTATAGATGCAAGGACGAATAACAGGGGTAAGGAAGCGGGGAGACTTGGTGAGGTGGGAATCGGAGCGGAGAGTGGAAGAACATGGCTGTTTATATAGCTGGGCATGAGCTAAAGGTGATCTACCAGTTAAGTCCTGGGTTCTCGTAAAGCGGTGCCGTCCACGGTGTCCTTGATTTGGCGCCGATCTCTGCCATTTCCGAGGTTTCGAGAATCGCGAGAACGTGGAACCAACGATTCGAGATTCGGAAGTCGAGATCCAACAGTTCTGGCGATTGGAATAGACATCGCCGTAGATTGTCGCTGAAATTATCCGGAGTTCATCATGTTCGTGAGGATCTACCTTCCCGTTTCTTCTCGTTCCACGACGCGAAGTTTACCGATAATTTGAAGGTAAGGAAAAGCAAGAAGAAAAAAAAAACGGAAGAAAAGAGGGCTTTTCGCGCCCGAATTTTTACTTACATTTATGATACCAAGAAGATCCGTTGTCTCCCTTGCGCAGCATCTGGGAACAGCTGCCAGGTAGTGGGGCTCTCGTGTACGCACCGTTTGACATGCCCGAGGCGTAGAAACTAGAAAGAAGCCGTAACGGTGACTTCCGGCCAGTCATCATTCCCGATACAAGGGTACCCGCGTCCTCCGAGTCACGCTACTTTCCGAACAACCACTCGAATCTAGATCTCTCGGGACCACAAATGTTATCGCCTCTCTTGGCTCTATTAGAGTTGTCCCCGACGCATTCTTCATCATTTCCCGACGTTTATTCTCACTTTATACGCTCTTGTTTAATTACTATGAACGAAGTAACGCGAGGCCCATCCACAAAGTTATAATGGACTCGAAGAATATGACCTGAAATGGTCCCGCACCGCGCCATCTGCCCTCGCATCCCTCGCGAGACAAGATCTGTATGAAAGGCCCCCAACAAAAAGAAAGTTGGACATCGACATGTCCCAAGCCCTCGCTGTCCAATCTCGTCCATGCTCCTCGGCTGGGCTAGATAGTAACGTGAGTTCGTGGAAGCAAACAAAAGTAGCATCTCTCCGGGAAAGAACATCAGCAACCGAGGCGAACCGGGCTCAGCAATAGGCTGAGCTCGCACATCCCCCCGCGTCCATCCGACATACGCGAGGAGTTCTGGCCTATCCACGTCAGGTTTCAGCAACCCCATTGCGAGCTCTTCGACCTTGTGATTTTGGCCTACGATTGCCTGATTTGCGCACATGCAGTGTACGTGCCTAGAAAGCGAACTAATCCGCCAACGATTCTCATCCGTGAATCTTCGACTTGTCGCCGGAGGCGCACGGTGCCCGCGCGCCTCGTGGCGTAACATGCCCGGGTACTTAGTCCGCGGAGAAGTGTTGCGTAATTCGGGCTGGAAGCAATGGAGAGAGTTGCCACCGCGGACGTTGAGTGATCCCGAAAGTCTACGTCGTTAGTGACTTGCTGCATTGGGCAGGCAGCAGTCTGGATAATCTGCAGAATGAGATGTCCCGAAGGCGAAGACGTAGAACGAACAGAGAGCACTCCAACGTACAGGGGGCGAATACGACGATGTGTCGAAAGGAGTTCCTACACGAGAAAGTGTCTGAGCTCTGAACTCATGTCAACAGAAATAGATTCCATCGCATGCCGTATGTGTGGGAAATTCACAAGCGCCCGAGAGATTATCATTGGCTTAAGGAATACTTATTAAGTGGTATATGTATACAAGAAGGACTTATGTTTCAATTACTTTGGCGTGCGCGTGAGAGGTCTAGCCACAAAAGACACAACGACGATGATCATCGTCATTTCCTTCTTATAGCGTTGCGTTTGGGGGAACATGGCACAGATTACCGGGGGAAATGGGGACCTAGACTGTCCATCAGATTATGATTCTGACCGATCATCTGTTTATTACTTTCCCAGTGAAACGGCGTGAACTTGGAGCCACACTTTGTCGGGCGTATGCGGGGCTTTATTCTCGCTCCTCCGCAGTTTTCTGCCAGTCGGAAAGCTTAGTACTTTGCTGCAAGCCGCCGGAAGCAAAACGATGATACCCCGCGGTAGTCGGCTATTCGTCGGCCGTGTGCTCAGATGAAACTGCCGATTGAATGTAGCAAGTAGAAAGACGTTCCTGTGGACAGTGTCGCATGTGTTCAGTAATTGCAGAGTACGTGTAATGAATAGCGATTCTTTCTCTCTAGTCTAGATCTCCGATATCACGGACTGTTCCGACCTTCGTTTGTGTACAATGCTCAAGGATATTCACCTAACATCCGGCAGATAGTCTCTTATTACGGCGTGCGCCCAGTGACATCTTAACAACTGAACATCTTATAGGTCACCATTTAATCCGACAGTCCGATTAAAATGAGAATCGAGATAGAAAAACGTTATGTTTACTGCAGATGACTTGTCTTTAGGCCACACCGCTACCGATGCAAGTATTCCAGTGACAGCTTCAATTCCATATGTACGCGATAAACGCCCGTCAGTAGCCGCCAATCCCACAAGTGGGTTTCATTCAGATTGAGGGGCTGGCATTTAGCTGATGTGTCAAGCTCTCAGCAAAAAGTAGAAAATGAGCATGTTTGTATCGCGAATCGATCAAGGAGATGCTTCAGGAAACTCACTAAATTATCACGCACTATCGGTACAAGCACTTACCTCAAACTTGATTGTCATCCGTAAAAGAACGTATTGATAGGAGTGGTAGCGTAGCTGACGATAAAACAGGTACTCAGCTGACGAGTCGCGGATTCCGTCTTTGAGCAAATTGTGGCTCCTTCCGTGCTGACGTGCACGGGACAGTCTCCGGACCACCCGGACGATTGGAGGATAAAACCACAATTTCCTTTACTCGCATGGTCCGATATGATCAAGTCGGATCCCAGAGTTAGCCCGATTTGCAGCGTTAGATTTTCGTTGAGTGCTCAGAGGGTCGCGGAAGGCATGGACTTCGAGTTCTACAGAGAGTCAAGAGACATCGAGAAGAAAGCGACATATAAAACACCATAAAGGTGGTCTTGTGCAAGTCCACGCAAGAATCTAGCAGAGTTCGTTGTGTATTTGATCAGCTTGAAGCATAGATTTTGACGGAGAAGAAAGCTGACATACATAGCTGACTTCACTTCATATCTAGTCAGAACGGAAGGCCACATTACAAATTTGGTCGGAGCTTGAAATTCTGCCGCCCGGCACGTGTCCAAGAAGGGTTTGCTTCGTCGACGCTACTCCCATCTGCCACTCACAGTGCGGACTCTAGCCACTTATTCTCTCCCTTTTTCTTGCAACCACTCTACTCATTCTCCTTCGTCGACCTAAAATCGGGGTTTCTCTGAACTTGAACAAAAAATGTGGAGGCCGGCGACTCGACAAATAACTGGGACGAATGAAGGTTAGTCCTACTGCCTTTACACAGTTGCCGCAAGAAGTTTTTGAACGGATTGCATGAGCTCATGTGCTGATGATATTATGTAGTTCCACTTGGAAACCGCAGGCGATTTGGTCCTGCACCTGTTGGAGTCACTGCACCTCCACAACTTGCGCAACCCTCTCCGTCCGCGTACCCCCGCCCACAGCCTCAGCGGGATGATTCAGAGGAGCGTTCTCGCGAGGAGTCACCAGTCATCAGTGCCCTAGGTACGTTCAAAGTATTGATTCACGGGACTAGTTCAGCTCTGGTGTTAGACATTTAAAGCTATCTCCATCTGTACTGGTTAAATTTGACCCCTAATTTTTGCCTGCTTGGCTCGCCCAATTCCAGTTCACTGACTAGGATACTAACCCGCTATTCTTATTTCTTGTAACTGCTTGTTTACCAGCTGATCCAAATGCCCCGCGAAAGCGTCGCAGCCGTTGGGGAGAAGCGAAAACAGAGCTGCCGGGTCTTCCAACAGCGATCTCGGCCAACGGCGTTTCTCAAGCTCAACTGGACAATTACGCTATCCACCTTCGCCTTGAAGAGATTAATGGCAAACTGCGTCTGAACGACTTCATTCCACCTGAAAGGGAAAGGTGAGCTTATTTGGCCCCATTTCTCTGCAATCTGCCTAAGTACATTCTACAGGTCCCCCTCCCCTCCTCCCACGTACGATGCTCAAGGTCGGCGTACTAACACCCGTGAAGTCCGTTATCGCAAAAAACTTGAAGACGAACGCATTAGGCTTGTTGACCGGGCTCTGAAAACTGATCCCAACTTCCGACCGCCAGTTGAATACCATCAACAAAAGCGCTCACAACGTCCTTCGGAGAAGGTCTACATTCCCGTAAAGGAGTTCCCCGAGATTAATTTTTTCGGTTTGCTCGTAGGGCCCCGAGGCAACAGTTTGAAGAAGATGGAGCGTGATAGTGGTGCTAAGATTAGCATCCGCGGCAAGGGAAGCATCAAGGAAGGGAAAGGGAAACCTGATCAGTTTGCAGATGACGCCGAGGAAGACTTGCATTGTCTTGTGATGGCTGAATCGGAGGAAAAGGTCGCGAGTTGTGTCAGGCTTATTAACAGGGTCATTGAGACGGTGAGTGTTCATAACACTTTTGTATGCGTTTTACTGACTGTTGGTTATGAAGGCCGCTTCTACACCCGAGGGTCAAAATGATCACAAACGGAACCAGCTCCGTGAACTAGCTGCGCTGAATGGAACTCTTCGTGACGACGAGAACCAGATTTGCCAAAATTGCGGTGGCGTCGGTCATCGGAAATATGACTGCCCAGAGCAAAAGAACTTCACAGCTGGCATCATATGTCGAATTTGTGGTAGCGCTGGGCACATGGCTCGTGACTGCACGGTAAAATCTGACCCTAACGCTTCTCCCGGTGCTCCGCAGGCCACAACCAAGGGCAACTTCGACTCGGAATATGCCAGTCTCATGGCGGAACTTGGAGAAAGTGGTGGAAGTTCAGGGCCTGGGAAGTCGTGGGGAGGAGGTGGGACAGGCCTCTCTGTCACCGCGGGCGGATCTGATGTTCCTCCCTGGCGTCGTCCGGAGATGTGGACGTCGTCCTCGAACACTAACCAAAACCAGCAGAACGGCGGCTACCGCCCACCTCAGCAGTTTGGCGGAGGCGCTCCTACTGCTGGTTATGGAGGAGGATATGGAGGCGGTCAGCAACCGTATTACCAGGGTGGTACCTATCCGCAGAATTATGCCGGCCAGGGCCAGGACTACTCTGCGGCGTATGCTCAATATTATCAGCAGCAGTACAATCAAGCTCAAGCTCCAGTCCCCCAACAGTAACTTGCTTGCCGCATTTCAGCTGACGACTTAACGGTATTTGCGACACCCTTCTTTCGAAACTGTCAACACCTCGAGCCATGTATTCTATTTAATCCGACGGTTTTCTCCACGACTCCTTCGTTCGAATTCGATGCACGCTACTCCGCAAGGACGAACTTACGCGCGTCTGTATTCATTGTTTCCACGCATTGCGCTTACGGTATAGGCTCCGGCGTTTGCATCGTGTTTACCTTTTCTTTTTTACTTCATTGGCAGAAAGGTTTCCTAATTCCAGGACACGTTGAGCGGAACGCTTGTCGCTGACATCATGTCGTTTTTCCTAGCAGCACTTATTCTCTTTTAAGGCTCTGCCCTTTTGCTATTCTCTTATCGTGTCTCGTCGTGTATCTTACCCGGGCAGGTTTCGATAAACAATGATTGATGCTCACTTTTTCTTCTGCTCGGTTTTTAACTCTATTGCAAGTAGTTGAGTGTCACAACAGTTTAACATTTGTTGGGCTTTAATGATTGCAATTACCCTGGCGCACAGAGCTTGACAAAGGTTAGCGAGGTCACAAGCCGAAGCGTCTCGCTTCAGTTTGCGATAGTCTCGTGGGCTTCTTGGAGCTAAATTCGATAAAACTCAGCGTCCTGAGCGCGGACAATGTCGAGTAACAGGTAACCGTCTGGGCAAGTGAATTAGATACTTCCAGTGGCAGCACATACATATAACATATCGTTATGAAATGCAGAGGTGAGTCGTCGCTATTGGGCCGTAGGCTCACTCCGTTAGCTCTCGTGTGCAAGCCAGAATGTTGAAGCTATTGGAACTTCTGTCGTGAACAAGTATAATGCTATTGACGCAATTAACCTTGCGTGCCGAGCAGTCAAACAATCACTATGTTTATGCGCTTGGATTGTCAAATGGTATACACCGGACGGGATTCCGACATAATGCAAGCGACTTTTCTTCCGTCGCTTGATCATCTTCCAGTGGATTGCAGTGTATTTTGAGCCAACATTCGTACACATGATGAAGTTAGTTGCAGCCCATGAGTTGTATATACCATTCATGAAAAGATTCATAGCTCAAAGGCTATATAATTTGCTAGAGTAAAAGTCCAATCGCTGCTCCTCAATAATTCGGTCATTCGGTGGACGTAGGCGCTGGCAGATTTTGCAGTGCTGCAGTGTCATTGTTATAAAACCTTGACCTCCTGGCATATTCTGAATGCAAGGTTTAAATGTAATTAAATAATGGGTTGTATTTTACGAATACTGCTTACAACAGAATTTAGACAGGGTCTGAGTTCGTGTCCGCCAATGATTTCGCAAGGGGAACCATGTTCGAACAAGCCCAGATAACGAGATTACACAAAGAGAATCCCCCGCAAGTAAGAAGCGTTACATACAATGTGGTAAACGCTTTGACGGCGAAGATAGTACACGTAAAAGTTCAAGAAGCAAGGTGTGAAGGCAAAGAGCTGTCCGCGTGATGCTGCGCTAGATAAATTTGGAGTCCAAAGATACAGTGTACAATGTAGTGCTTACTGATAAGCCTCAGTAGGTTAACGTTCGGCCGTGTAGCAAACATACGCGTCTAAATTAACAGAATGCCCGCGGTCAAACGCGTGTAGCTGGTACGTCCGAGTCAAGCCGAGCTTTTATGACATAGAGATCGCAGTTGTACTCCACCCTTGAACGTTCCAGAAATGTCCGCGGCCGAGTCCACGTTCTATCTTTTCGATTGGCTTTTTCGGCCGCCGTCAGTCAGCTTACATGTAAATCTGGGGATCGTAGGAAGTTCCAGACCGATTACAGAGTCGCGGAGTCGACATTGTCCTGTAGATCCAGACTCCATAGACTTTGACGCAAGCGACGAGGACTCAGGAAACTGAGCGAAACTGCGGTCTCACGCTTAATACAGATGCACGTGACCGTCGCGGTATGCTTATTTGTTTGTTGTTGACGCGTGTAATCTCGTTGCTGGGACCAAGTCGCTGACAGTTTGGCACAACTCTGATATGTAAATTGTAATTAAGCTGCTGTCTGTTACATTATCAAACCTGTTTTCAACGTAGCCGTATGTATTAGAGATTCTTGTGTAATTTCGCGGTATAACCATCTTGCAGTACCTTGTACAAGTCAAAGAAGACATCATAAGTAAATTTACGTTTTGCCGATGTATGCCGCTCCCCACTAGGGAAATCTGCGATGCGATGGCTAGGGTGAAAAGTGGAACTTGGATATATATATATTTGCTGCATCTTTCCATAAGCTCTGAGTATTCCTGGATAACAAAACACGCTAAGGTCTGATATAAATTGCTAAGTTTGAGGCTCTCTGTTTGGGAAAGTGCTCATGATAGTCCTTCTGTGTCAAGCGCTATAAATAATCCGGCGCTAGTATCAATTCAACGTGAGCTTGTGGATTGTAAGCAAGTAAAAAGGCATTAGGTTAGATTTCAGGACGATTAGTACACTATCCAAAATTGCGACGGGAGAAGGTACGCCCTAGGGCATGTCAGTCTCCATCAGCGGATGATAGATAGAAGCCTACCTTGGCCCAACATGTCCCATCATTGTATGTCGTGCGAGCTAAAATGACAGAAACCAAAATAGGAGACAAGCGCATCGCTTCGCCTTATTTTTGCAAATCGTACCTCCGCGGTACAAAATTATGTTCGACGCGCAGCCTGTCTGACTGAACCGGCTAAATCTGAAGTACCTTTCAAGCTTTTTTTTCGAATTACTGAACCGAATTCTGGCCAAAGCGAGAACAATTTCTTTGTTTTTCAGCCGAATGGTATGTACTATGTAACTTCACTAAGAAGCCAAATCGCTTCGGCGCCCGAAGAGCGGGCGCTTCATGCGGAGGTTACTGTGGTAACGATAACGGTGGAAGATCGTAAAGAGAGGCCATTGAGTGTCGCCCCGGAAAAGCTGGTATAGTATTTGCTTTGCTTCTAAATCTATGAATATCGATTGACTTTGACGAATCTATTGTCAGATATCGAAGTTCTGGAAATATATAAGATTGAGCGGACATTACAGTTTCATTAAGCATCATCCAGGGAATAAAAAGACGAAAGAAAGCACTCGGGGGTCTTAGCTTCCGGCGTTTTCAAACTGCCCTTGCAGTCACGTCATCTTCAAAGAAGTGTGATTCGATACCTGCTACCAAATCACGGAGGTTCGGTGGCTCACCAAAGACTTCTAGTACCATTACGAATTCTGATTTGTTTCCTGTAAAGTCGATGTCGGCTTCTCTGCACCTGGCAAACTGGAGACACGGTTCATCAGATCCGTGATCCGTACGAGTCAAACTAGATTGAAAAGAGGTTTGTAAGCATTTCGCATCTTGCAAGAGACCAAATATTGAAGAGAAGGGGGCGTAAAGTCTTGCAGGAAGACACGGAGCCCGGTATATCCCCGTGTTTGTAATCTATAGTCGAGATTATTTACGATCAGACGGAATTCGTGTCATCAGTGGTTGCTCGCAGATACTGGCACTCCTAAGACGCTGGCTATATTTTGGGACGAGAATGTTCGACAGTGTAGGTGAAGCTTCGAAGAGAAGCGAAAGGGCGTGGGCTAGACGAGTGTCCAAGAGCAATTTCCAAGTATTTATCGACCCCGAGAATGCCTGTCACAGTACCAGACATTTACTTGTCAAGAAAGCGAGGACAGCCATCATGAAACGCGAAAGCCCGACAGAACAACCGAAGGCGAAAAAATAAATGCAATTGTAGAGGCTTGCTCACAAATGGCTACGTAAGTGAGGAAGTTGCGACGTGTCGCACGACTGCGGTCTTTCTCACTTCCACGTTTCCTGAGCTGGCAGTCTGCTTCCAGTCTTTGCAATCCTTTTCCTTTGGTAAGGTACTGATATCTGATATCTTGGGTATTCTCCCGCGTCTAGGCGGTACCCAAGGCAGACTTGTCCATTGCGGCAAAATTATCTGATGAAGTCGTTGAAGTGGCTCTTTTCCGGCTCTTCCGCGATGATCTTCAATGTCCGTCTTTCGAAGACGTGGCTTTGACTGCTCGCAGATCACAGCCTTCCGTAGTTGCGCCGATAGTAGCTGCGATATTAAAAAGGCATATTCTCCCCATCTCCTTTTCACTGGACGCCCTCCTTCCACTGACAATGAAGACGAGGCGTCTCTTCACGGTTTCAGACTGAAGGATTGTTCCAGAGTTGAGTAGCAGTTCGTTGACAGCGTGTTATCAGCCTTGAACGAGAGTGGAAAGTTAAATGGCTTCAAGCATTTGGAAACCATTCATGTAGCAAGCTTTTTTAAGAATAAGTTCCAACTGTCTTGCGTTGAAGGGGTCACCGATAAAGAATTTCAGAAAAACAACCACACTTTGAAGAAGTTCGTCCGAACGTAGGATCGACTTGGTATCTGACCCAGAGGACGATGAGGCCATTCAATGACTTTGCCAAATCTGGGACGCATTTGAGATGATTTGTGCCCAATAATCTGATCTCCGGTAACGAGCGCACTGTGATAAACGGTATTCGATTCGTATCTTCAGCATATTGTTTGCTCATTGCAAAGGAAAAACTATAAGCAGTCTCAAAAATGCTTGCATCGATATCTGAAACGCACATTGTTGCTACGACTTCTTTATTCTCTTTCTTTTTTTGCGGTTTGTCCTTTTTTCGGATTCTTTATGGGCGCTCATTGCAGCGTCTACGCCACCTTCAGCGCATGCATTACCTTCTGCATTCCCATCGGTCTCGCCCTTATCTTCATCGTCGCCTTCGTCAGTCGCCACTGCTCCTGGGCGTTTTCTGCGTAATATGGGAAGTACCTGAACTTCATTTTCTTCTTCCGCCTTCTTAATCCCGCCTCTCTTCTCCGATTTCCGATCTCGTTCTACGATGCCACTCGACGCGGGATTGATGCGGATGAAGCACGAGACGAAGAAGCCGTTCGTATGGTCATCACCGGGCACACAGCGGATGAGTGATTCAGCATCTGTGTCCATGAAAATTGTAAGTCATTTTTAAAGCCGGACAAATTTCCGAAGAGCTCGTACCTCCACTCGATTCGCTCATCTCCTCTTGCAGGCCTCGGCGCTTCCACGCCGGCAGCACATCCTTCTTCGCAGCGAGAACAAAGCGACCCTGCGCTTCGTCCGAGGCGAGCGCTTGACAAATGACTTTTTCGTTCTCAGCAGCGTGTACGCTGCAAGTTGAGTAGACGATCTTTTCGGCAAAAGGGACTGCAGATCCGAGAATAAAGAACGAGAACAAGGGCGAGTGATGAGCGTAGGTGCGAAGAGACAAGCAATGTTACGCACATTTCATGGCATGTTTGATCATCATGAGCTGAAAAATTGCCAGCCTCTGTAGACGTACTTCTTGGTCATCACCATCACTTTCGTTTTCTAGGGAAGACAGAAAGTATCAAATTAGCACCTAGCACTCATTAGAAAAAAACGGAATGGCAAATCACCCGTTTCTAAAAGATGATCTAGCCTGTTGACAATTCCAGAACCACTGCACGAAGGGTCCAAAAGGCTGTATTATGATTGTCGAATTATGAGTTTTTTTAAACGCATTTTTTACGATTACGCACATATGCGATACACGCGCGTACTTCTCATCCATAGGGTTGACCGACAAGAAATCCGCATTCGTCGGCTCCACGTTGCCGCACCGCGCTTTCGCCAGCATC
The DNA here is from genome assembly GCA_021029095.1 of Phellopilus nigrolimitatus. NCBI lineage: Eukaryota > Fungi > Basidiomycota > Agaricomycetes > Hymenochaetales > Hymenochaetaceae > Phellopilus > Phellopilus nigrolimitatus. Next base: position 8,268 of record JAJOHG010000368.1, on the reverse strand, counting down.
TTCCGCAGAATCCCAAAACGTTTTTCATCGCGCTCGAACGCATATAGCCTCCCAAGGCCCCGCATCAGCGCGCTGAGAAGAGTGGTCTTGTTTCCCGGCGCAGCGGTCGCATCAATGACATGAGTGTCCGCGCGCGCGGGGGGCGCAAGGACGACAGGAGGGAAGCATGAAGCCTTATCCTGAAGGATGATCTTGCCAGAAGCAAGCAGCACGTCGTCATGGAAAGATGAGGATGGATGGAAGAGAAGAAGGTTAGGGACGTGCTCGTCGCGCCGAATTGATTTTCTAATAATGTTTTTCAATAATCAGAAGATTCGATAATTTAAGCATGATTATGCGTACTTCGAGACTAACGGATCACCGTCCTCTTCAAATCCCTTGGAAAAAAAGTGCTGAATGGCTTCCTCCATGGTCCAGAGCAACGTATTCACGCGTACATAGCGAGGGATCAAGTCTACGTAATCCGCGGGCTAGTTAGCTAACTATTAACAACCGCACCCTTTGACACCCCGGAAAGACTCACCAGCTCGCGCATCTCCGCCCTGCGCAAGCTCTGCCAACGTCTTTGCTCCACGCTTGATCTTGATTTTCGTAAGCTCGGCATGGAGTCGCGTCTTATGGCGCAGAATTGCCTGCTTGATGGGTCCGTCGCCCGCCTGAATCCCCTTCGAGAAAAGCAGATCGTGCACAAGTAGCAAAGCCAGATTCTGAGATGAGATCTTCGGGCGCTCGTGCTTGAGGAGGTCGGCAGTACGGATGACATCGCTTAGAACGGACTTATCTGTCTGAGCACAAGCACAGTTGAAGCACGATAATGTTAAAAGACAGAACAAAAACACAAAATTCGTACACTTGAGAGTCTCGATGACGAGCGCAGCCGTCCGCTTCCTGTCTTTCTCGGGCAAGGTACCAATGATGCCCTTTATCGAACCTTGCTTTGCATCGAGTTTGTCGAGGGCTTTTGCGGCATCAAAGTAGAAGTTCATAGGTGTGTATTTTTTCACTGGACAGACATCGACGTCAGCTAAGACTAAGCTATAAATACAGCAGAGCTTGGTACATGTTTCCCGTCAGTCCTTCTGCAATTCAGATCATCTGAAAAGGATTCGTTGAAATCAGTAAAGGCTTAGGAAAACAGCTAAGATAATAAGAAAAGTCAGAACAATGAGAAGTCGTCAAACTTGGTCGAAACCAATCAGACAATGTAGATAAGTTATTATAATAAAACATCATAGACGAAGTCGAGCAAGAAATACACACTCACCAACAAAATCGTGGTCGACATCGTGGTCGACGGACGTGAGGGGCCGTGCGAGCAAATTTCATTGCCGCGACTTGCCGCCTGACGCGATTGTCTCGTCTGCAGTCTCGGGCAAGCTCGCGTCAAAGGCGTTCGTGGCGTCTTTTCCTCCTTCCTCCGCTTTTCTTGTTTCTTTCTCCAAAACTGACCTGGTTCGATAAGCCTATCGGTTTCCCCTGAAAGGTTTCATATCGGAATAGCAGTGAGTTACAGTCCGGATGGGAACGTGTCGTCAGTCGCGCTGACACGAGTCTGTAAATAGTGCCTGTGGACACAGAGCTTTATGAACTCCTCGAGGTGCCACCGACGGCAAGTGACGGTGATTCACATTCAATCCTCACAATTCACATCGCAGCTAAACCATTCCAACCGTACTCTATGAAGCCGACGTCAAGAAAGCTTACCGTAAAAAGGTCGATACATTTTGTCCGCTTTTCACAAGGGAAATGAATTCTTATTTTCTTACAGGCGAAGGAACATCATCCAGTACGTTCAATATATTATCCTACTATACGATCTTAGTGTTCATTTCAATGAATCCAGGACAAGGTACGACGTTCTCTGTATTGTTTCTCCTCGGTCACTGAGCCGTTCTTAGAACATCAATGACCCTGAGGCTAGCAAGCGCTTTCAGGAAATAGGAGCTGCGTTCGTACCACATCCCACATCGTTTTACGTTTCGAGCGGACACTAACCTCATCCTATCTTCACAGCTACGAAATTCTTTCGGACCCTCAGACCCGGGAAGTCTATGACGAGTATGGCTTGGAAGGCATCGCAGGTGGCCAGGGTGGGCCTGGTGGAGGCGTAGACCCCGCTGACATCTTCGCGGAGCTTTTCGGGGGTGGAGGTAGAGGCGGAGGCGGCGGATTCTCGTTCGCCTTCGGTGGGCCTGGTGGTATGGGAGGTGGGCCCCGTCGCTCACGGCAGCAGGACTCGATTATCCCGTACGAAGTGACGCTGGAGGATCTGTACAACGGTAAGCATGTAAAAATGAATATGGAGAAGGAAATTGTGTGCGCCGTGTGTCGTGGGTGAGTGGTTGCCATTTCTCTACTTCCTTCGTTTGAATTTATGCGGTATATTAGATCTGGTGCGAAGAGCGGCGCCAAGCCTAAGCCTTGTATCAAATGCGAAGGAAAGGGCTGGACAACTTCGACAACGCCAGTAAGTAAAGTTTTTTTTCGGAGCTCAATAACTTCTTCATATACTCCTGTTTTCAGATTGGACACTCGTCGTTTGGTCAAGCACGAGTCGTGTGTGAAGAGTGCGAAGGAGTGGGAGAAAAGCTACGTGAGAAAGATAGGTAAACTATTTTAGTTTGACTGTACACCTGCTTTTTAACCAGGAAATCACAGGTGTAAGAAATGCAAAGCCAAAAAAACAGTCAAGGAGAAAAAGCGGCAGGAGATCTTCGTCGAGAAAGGAATGACGGACCGGCAACGCATCGTCCTTACAGGCGAAGGCGACCAATCGGCGAGTCTTCCTGACGTTCATCTCGCAACAGAGAAGGCGTGTTATTAACCCACCGTTAAATTTAATAGCCCGACGTCCCCGCCGGCGACGTGATCTTCGTACTCAAGTTAGAACGCCACAGCGCCTTTGAGCGCTCGGGAAACGACTTATCCACAAAGGTGCAGATCACGCTGTCCGAGGCGCTGCTCGGCTTCGACCGCATTCTGCTCACGCACCTCGATGGGCGTGGCATCCAAGTCGCGAGCACTGCCGGAAAGGTCATCCGCCCGAATGATACAATGATACTCAGGGGCGAGGGCATGCCGCACTACAAGAGCCCCGATAGAAAGGGCGACTTGTATGTGGTATTTGACGTCGAGTTCCCCGACGAGGGGTGGGCGAAGAGCGTCGACAAGACGGTGCGCATTTAATTTCATTCCTCTTCGAGAAGCCAATCAGTCTAACTTGTTCCGACTTCGATTCACCCCTTGTCCGATTGCACCTGTGCCTGCCCGTCTCTTCGCTTCGCCTCTGCGTACTTCCAGGCACTGTACCCATTGCTGCCTCCAAAGAAGCCCGACCTCGAGCCGCGTCCCGCCGTGGTTGACACGCCGGCGTACGAGGAGGGCGACTTCGTCGACGTGCGTGCGCGCTCTTTCCCCGCCGGGGCTGATTTCCTAAACCAGTCTGCGTTTTCTTCCTTCCAGTTCGGCGCGGATGAAGACGCGGAGGAGGCGTGGACGGACGAGGATGATGAGGGAGAGGGCGAGCCCGAGTGCCGGACGCAATAACTCCGCGCATGCACATGCTCATCCGTCCATCAATACATTATTTATCATTCTCTTCATGCTTACTCGCCCGGTCGCCCATTTGGTTCTGGTTATACTACTTGCATCATTTTCTATTATCCTGTCTTGAACGCCCGTTCTCGCGTACATCTAGACCACTATCCACACTCTCATGATCACTTACTTTGCATTGCAAATGAAATAATTCACGACAAATCATACACTGGGCTAAGCAAACCATTCTAAATAAGACAGCATTTTCGACACAAATTTTGAATGTATGTAAATTGGAATAATGGTGATGGCGATGGGCGAAACGCCCCTCCTGAGTAATTTAATATTACATATAATGCACTTTTCATACACGATGATGAAACCAGAAGTTCGTAGCTCGGCTCGGATCAAAAGCAAATGCGATAACTTGCGTACCGACCACTCGTTTCGGAAGGCCGTGTAATCTTCACGACCTGCCCTCTTTGGAGTCCGTAATATCGAGCAACAGGATCCGCGAGCTGGATGCGGGGAAGCTGAGTTTCCTTCAAACGGCTGGGCGAGAAGAATAGAAAGGAATACAAATTGAGATCATGTGCGAGACAAAATTTTATATAATAAAAAAAAACCTACTATTTCTCCAGAAGAGTCTTTTTCTCCTCTGCGGTAAGAACTTCGTGCTGAGGAACGAGAATGTGTCGCGTAATGTTGACAAGAAGGTCAGACTCGGAGAACTCCTCGAGTTTGTATTGCTGCGACATAGCAACGATAACCTGAGGAAACACAGAAGATGAAATATTTCTAAGGCTAATATTGCTAAGGGAAAGATACCTTGCGTGCAGACGGTGTCATGTTTCCCGGGAAGACAATAATCCCCTTGTTGATAGACTTCTCTTCCAGGATTCCGAGAAGCCTAGACAGACGCGTAGAAACGATGAGCTAATCGCACCGAACAGTCTGAGCATTTGTTTGCTCACTTCCGCATCGTCTTCACGCCGACGCTCTTTTCGTCTGAGAAAAACACGAAGATATGGACGGTGGGGTTGCTCTGGTGGTTTGTGAAGAAGTTCAGTTGGTTGCGGCTGCATCATGATTCATTTGGGAAACATTAATCCAATACTGAGTATACATTGTGAGCTATGCATTATACGCACTCGACGCTGCCTCCACTGTTCGCATAGTTTTGTTTGAACGTTGCAAGGTCCATGTGAATTTCCTCGTCAGACACTTGGAAGCCCTACGAAATCTGCTGTGAGCACATGACGGCAAGACAGTATGAAAGGCAGCGCACCCTGTCCTTGACTAGTTCGTGGACCGTTCTGTTCACCCGCCATAACCGTGCCGCCTCGTCGGGGCCGCCAATGGTGTCTGCCATCGTCGTCGTCGTCGTCGACAAGTTGAAGAAGAAATGAGCGAAATTTCAGCCACGGAGACGTGACGGCAATCGCCGAGCTCGTCCATTTCTATGTGGTTCATTTCAACTTGCTCGTCCTCATCATCGTCAACGGCGACCGACTCGAAATTCTGACATATATTTTTGTTCATACACGTTCAAATGGCGACTGCAGGCACCAGCTCAGGTGCCAATGCACAAACAACATCGACGTTGAACTTGAATAATACGTTTATGGTGAGAAGCAAAGTGGTTGAGCTCTGTCTCCGGGTCTGTTTCTGACACTTGTGGAATGAAAAGGGAAAATTCAAGCCGGCGAAAATATTTAAAACTGCAGTCGAGCCAGTCTCGCCTGCGTCGCCCGGTGGCATGTCCCATCGGGCAATGCACCAGGGCCCACGGCATATTACCGGTCTGACGTTCGACGACCGTGGAGATTTTGTCGTGACAGCGGCGGAGGACGAGACGTTCAGATTGTACAGCTGCAAGTCTGGCAAGTAAGTTCCTTTGGCAGTTTCATTTTATGTTTGGTATTTCCTGATACCGTTTTCTTAGACACATCAAGACGCTACATTCGAAGAAATACGGTGTAGACCTCCCACGCTTCACACACAAGAACACTGCGATCGTGTATGCATCCACGAAGGAGGACGACACGATTCGTTACCACTCCCTACACGACAACAAATACTTGCAGTATTTCAAAGGGCACAAGGCACGGGTCATTACACTGGAGGTGTCGCCTATAAATGACGGGTTTATGTCTGGCTCGGTCGATCGTACCGTCCGCTTGTGGGATCTACGAACGCCAAATTGTCGTGGTCTACTCCATCTCCCTTCATCACCTCTTGTCGCATACGATAGTTCAGGACTCGTCTTCGCTGTTGCTATCAACAACTTCTCCCGCATACTGCTCTACGACATGAACAACTTTGATAAGGAGCCATTCCTGAATATGACGCTCGAGGACCCGCTGCTTGTCAAAATCAGCTTCCCACCCCGGCAGATATACATGACATCCCTCTCATTTTCGTCGAACGGGAAGTACCTGTTGGTTGGCACGTCTGGCAATGCGCACTACATTTTGGACGCATTTGAGGGACATCTACTCGCAAAACTGGAAGGCCATGTTGGACTGGAGAGGACGCGATTGGAGGCGAATCTGAGTCTGAACCCGGCGAAAGGTATCAGTGGGGAAGAGGTGTCTTGGACTCCAGACAGTAAATTCGTTGTTGGAGGAAGCCTTGACGGCAAGATTTGTATTTGGGACGTCCAAAACCTGCCTGTGTATACGGACGAACCCATAGACCTGAACAGGGCACCCAAGATCCTTACGCCTATCAGTGCTCTTGATGGCCACCCCGGTCCTACTCGGTGCGTCAAATTCAACCCGAGATTTGCAATGATGGCGACTGCGGGTGCGGAACTGGTAAGCCATGGTTGATAACATACCAACAATTGTCCCTCATTCACCCACTGCAGGCGTTCTGGCTCCCTGACCTAGTTGGCGACGGCTCTGACGAAGTAAGGGAGCATCTCAAGAGACGAAGCATAGGTTAAAGCTTCAGTTGCATCTCGTGAGATGTGCTGGCAAGACGCCAAGCCATGCACACAGGCTTGATCCATTCCCATGACTTCCCACTTAGAAGACCCGCCGTTCGCACCGCGTCTCGTTGTGAATATCTTCACATTTCTTGTCGCAATATGCCAATGAACATCGTCGGCATTTATACCGCCCCCAATACCCACAAACGGTGCAAAGCAGCCGGGATGGCTCATTAGGCGGCGGCGCAGCAGCGGTGAGGTAGGTCGGCACGTCCGGTGGGAGTTGGGCGATTCCCTGTAGTTTGAACTGTTAAGATCGCAAGCACGAAAAGAGCATTTGTGAAGAAGCGCACTGATTCCTCGATTAGCGTAGCTAGATTTTTCCTGTACACCAACGCATCCCGAACATGCTTTGACTGAGCCTTCTTTCTTACGCCAATGCGCTTGTCCGAAATTGTCTCCCTCGCCCGCCCTCTGGCACCCGTTTCACCTTCGCCAAAGCTTATTCCTGCCAACGAGATCGTGGGCTCTGTATAGTTTGTTTTCTTCCGAATTGCAAGCGAAAAGGACGTCGTTAACCATGCTGAAGTGTCTGAATGAATGTATAAGTTCGTACCTCCAGCTCTTCGAGATGCCGTTTATTGCGCTTCGCAATGACTTCAGGTGAGAGGCCGACTGGCGCAGCTGCTCCCTGAGCCTTTCGTCGAGCTGACAAGCATTCGTGGATGCTTAATCAGACCGAAGGGGTTGAGAAGAGATGATACGAACGTTGTTTGCGTTCTGCGGGCGGCATGTTGTGCGAACTATAGTTCAAGGATAAAGGAGTGGTGTCAAATGAAGTCCTGTAGCGAAGACAAGCGTGGCGCGTCTCTTCCAATAACACTCATCAAATTTATTATGCCTCCCTTATCTTATTCCTCCTTTTGCTTCTTTTTTTGTCTAAGTCTTACGGCTTACAAGTACTTATCATCTCTGATCGCACACTCGAGTCTCTGAACGTCGAAGGAAAGTAGGGATGTCTGAACACTTATCCGTGAGAGATATTGCTGGACTCGTCATCTTCCTACAGGCAGTATGTATGTGAAATACCGTGAAGGCCGTAGCAGGGATAAGGGATAAGACGAAATGAGTACGTCCATTTCCTAAGGGTTGATGGGCGCAGTTAAAGTAACAATGAACAATCGCTCGTACAGCAAAGTGTCTGAGCGCCGTGATGCCTCAAGGCCTCACCGGTAAAGCTATGTCAGGAAATGCGCGGTGAAATCGAACATCTGTTTTGCACGGCAGACTCGGGATCCAGGATAAAAGAATGGCCAAGCTTTCAATCTCATCCTGTATCTTCAGCCAACATAATATCGGTGTCTTTTAATCTTCTGATGAAGGCTTGAAAATCAAATTCAAGCTATCGGATTTCGAGGACTCGCGGACTGTATCCAAAAGATTATAACTGTATCAAACGGATTGTAATACGAAAACCTAGACCAAGGGCGGGCATGCGCTGTGCACGGTCGAGGATTTCGTCGGGTTCCCATGTATATGGACGCGCGTTTCAGATCCGCTCTCGCACGAGAAGATTACAGCTCGAAGCATGCGAATAAACGCTCGACCGTCACCAGGAAGCCGTTCTCAAGCACTCGTGCCATCGCACGGATTCCGCCCGGTCGAATCCTTTTTTCGAAACGGGATGAATGCTGGACTCTATGACTTTCTGTGTGAGCGTGCACTTCCTTCCCACCGATGATTGACGTTATGGACAGCGACATCCCTGAGGCGGATTTTGCCGATGCACTGGACTT
>JAJOHG010000367.1:0-25285 GCA_021029095.1 Phellopilus nigrolimitatus | reverse complement strand
ATGAAAGTGAGCGACGCACCTGTAGCGATAAGTTTTTCTCCGCTTCTTCTGTGTCTCTCCGCGCGACGAGCCTGCGACAACTTCATGGTGGACTGACTCGGAGTTCGCCTTAGTGTCGGCGGCAGCGACGTCTTTTTCCTTTGCCAATCAGCACGATATATTTGTCTTCATTAAATTCTGAGGAAGTTAAGGACCGACCTGCATCAATCATGGCTAGACATACGCGTGGTTCAAGTCGTCGAGAAGCGATCCCAGGCATTTTGACAAATGGAAAGCGGAGTCTCGTGTCGAAAGGTAAGGTATGGATTTACATAATACAGTCATTCACCGGTCAATGGGACACCAAATCGTCATTGCGAATTCAAACACTATTGCACATTCTCTACAAGACAAAAATACTAGCATGTAAATAGACTCTTTTAGAATGTCCTGGTAGATTGATAAGGAGAGATGAAAATGGATATGGGGAAACCGAAAAGTTGTGACATTCTTGGTCTTCACCGCTCAATAGGAAAGTAGCTTTCCTACGCCTCTGAGCAAAGTCATAGAATGACTACGAGTAATACCAACGAGCAAAGCATATATTATTATTAAGTGCACGTAATGGTAGGTAGAAATATCCTCTATCCATGACCATGTTTTTGTGAGGGGAGGAAAGCGTGCATTTGCAGTTGTTTACACATTTACCAAAAACGGAACTTCTGCGGACTGAAGAAACGTTAGAGAACGGTTTTTTGAACTCAATTCTCACCACTTCTACACGATTTAAGCTCTCAAATCCTCATTTTATATGGGCCTGGGAAGGGCTACATTGTTGAATATTTAATTTCAGCCTCAAAGTGTCAGAACAGTCATGTAAGACCACTGTTCTGACGCTTTGAGAGCGAAAATAAAAAATTGACAACGTAGCCCTCCTAGCCCCATATCACACAAGCATTTTACAGCTTCAGCCGCGTAGAACGGAGGATCATTGAGCTCAAAAAATTGTTCTATGCGTTTGCACGTATTCCTGTGCGCTGAGGTCACGTGACATCCCAAAAATACGCTGCTCTTTTCTTTGCTACAAATCTCTCCTCACAAGTAAATAGATTAAATGAAGTGATTATTGTATGCATAGCTTGAAAGTTTGGTTTACGGCTTTTGGAAAAAAAGAGTCAGTAAGAAGTGGCTGGATTGTGTCAAATTGGCCATCAGTCCTTTGACACTGAAATTTCTTAAATTGGAAAGCACTGACCATTTGTCAGATTACAAAGCGTGCACACTCTATTACCTCCCCTCACTTCAACGCTCTGCGTATATTGGATCAGGATGCTCAAGGAGTGTCAAAGATAGATCTGATCTGTGGTCTGAAGCGCCAAATGGGACAAGCCGATATCGTGTACAGCGTTGCAGACTTGCAGTTCCCATTTAGCACATTCTGATGGTACTGTATTTTCGACTTTTCTCGTTGTATACTGGACGTGCGGGGCTCCGCACTGTACCGTGTGTGGATACGGCGGTATAACCCAATCCTGAATACGATACGACCCGTATAAATACAGCCCGTAAATGCGCCTCTGAGGGAGCATTACGGTACGGGTCGTATCCAGGAGGAGGCCTTTTCAGCATTGGTAAGTTCTTATTTCATTCTTTATTTTATTTTATTTTATATTTGTTCGAAGCTGAAAGCAATAATAGAGCTAACCGAGATTATCTTCAAAGCCAGATTCTATTTCTCAAAAACGAATGAATGCACGTCACCAGGACCGTAAGACGGATACGGTGCGGAGCCCAAGGCCGCGTGCCCTCTTCAAATGCGGAACGCAAGATGATAGACAACTCTTTATCTCAGAACATCAAGAGAAAACGCCTCGGAGTACATAGGTCAGTGAGTCATGGATTAATGGAGTCATTGACCGGCGACTCACACTAAAATTTCAATTCCTATGATGCGTTCATGTCCTTCTCAATATCAAACTAGTCAACCTGAGCTTCGGCTCCGCATTTTCTCGGGGCCGCCCTTTCTTGCCACTGAGTATAAAAGAATATGAGAAAAGAGAATCTTCTGCATTAAAAGTTCATTTTCTGTTTCGCTCGCTACACCTCTCGAAGCTCGTCTAAATGTTACTCCCTGCCACTTTCGTTATCGCTGGTCTCGTTTTCCTCGTTGCTCTCGGAAAGATCTGGAGAAAAAATGGACAGTCCAATCGCTTACCCCCTGGATCACCCGCGGATTCCATTATAGACCATGCGCGGTCTAGCCGCCTGCCTCCCAGTCCGCCAGCAGATCCTTTCATAGGGCACGCGAGAAAGCTCCCACGCGGTGATAAATCCTGGGAGACGTACGCGGAATGGGGGAGGTCATACGGTGCGGATTCCTCCTCGGCGCTATCCTTCACATGTGACTGACGAGCGGATTTTGCTTTTCTTTTCTTTTCAGGAGACGTGGTATCCGCATACGCACTCGGTCGCACGATGATCATCGTCAACTCTTTTGCTGCTGCGCGCGATCTCCTGGACAAGAAAAGCTTGGTCTTTTCCGGAAGGCCTTGGATGCCTGTGCTCGAACTGTGAGTCTTCTTTCAGATAAGAAAACCACATCGCACTTGCTCATTAGAGACGCAGTATGGGTTGGACTGGGCATACATTCCTGCTGCCGTACGGCGAACGCCTACGGAACCAGCGGCGAATGATGCAGAAGTATTTCAGCTCTCAGACCATATCGTCCTTTAGGTCGTTACAAGAGGCCGAGGTTCACAGGTTTCTCGGCCACCTGCTGGTCAGGCCTCATAAATTCAGTGACGACATTCAGGGGTGAGCAGTGTTTCAGCGGGAATTAGCTCACGGACTAGTGGCTTACATAAGTTCTTTCTTCTGTTAGACTCGTCGCCGGGATAACCTTATCAGCAACATATGGTCATCGGGTGCTCTCTGAAGGCGATCCGCTCGTCGAGCTCATTGAACATACCAATACGATGGCAGCGGGTTTAGGAGATTTGGGTACTACATCGCTTGACATATTCCCCATCTGTATGTGCCGAATGCAACTTTTTTTATTTGTTTCTTATACTCAAAAACCCCCACTTCTCTTCTGGTAGTGCGCCATGTGCCAGCGTGGATACCTGGTATGGGACTGAAGCGACTCGCTTTGGAAGTACGCAAGTTCACGAAGCAGGTGCAAAGCAGGCCATATAACGAGCTCAAAGTTAAGAGAGTATGTGAAGGGAAAAGTATTGTCTGCTGAGGACTCAGCTAATGTGACCCCGATTCTTGATAGGCCGAAGGGAAGGAAATTCCGTGCCTCATCTCGTACCTTTTGGACGACTACGAAGAGGCTGGAGTTGTTGATAATGAACATGAAGAAGACATCAAAGCTGTTGGGGCTGTTATCTATAGTGGTGAGCTATTGTACACGAATGCTGTTAATTTTTTGTCTGAGTCTGTTGTCTGGTTCAGCTGGAAATGATACGGTATGCATACACTGGTGTTCTATAGTGACACATCGGCTTACTTCAGGTCTTTCTGCTTCAAGACAAAAACCGTTATTTCTACATTTTTCCTCCTGATGACTCTCCATCCTAACGTCGCTACGCGTGCGCAAGAAGAGATTGATAGGGTCGTTGGAGCAGACCGCTTACCAACGTTCGACGATCGACCAAACCTTCCGTACATTGATTACATATTGAAGGAGTTATACAGGTACACTATAATTATACCCCTTTCAGAACCTGGAATGCTCACATTGTTTTTATCGAGATTCAACCCCCCTATTCCTCTAGGTGATTTCAAGCCGTCTTTATATATAAAGAGCACCTCTGATTCATTTCTTCAGGTCTACCGCACTTGTCTTCGGAAAAGGATACCTACCGTGGGTGGTCGATTCCGAAAGGCTCAATAGTCATAGCAAACATGTGGTACTTAACCTTTCTCGCATGACATGATGCTGGCAGGAGCACTGAAGTTAATCCATAGGCCAATAATGAGGGATGAAAAAGTCTTCTCCAATCCTGATTTGTTCAACCCAGAAAGGCATGCTTGCAGCGTATCTGACAGAAGAGCGATTTTACATCAAGATGATGAAACACCGGAAGAGCATGCAAATGCTAGCCCGGATCCCAGCGCGATCGTTTTTGGCTTCGGCAGGAGGTGATTACAGCGCTTTTTCCATTCATACGCATTACTCATAGACTTGAACGTTGAACAGAGTGTGCCCAGGCCGCAACTTCGCGGACGCAATAATCTGGTTGACCATGGTCAACGTGCTCGCTAATTTCGACATCCGGCCCGTTAGAGATCCCGACAGCGGGGAAGATATACTTCCAGACCTCGCGTTCGGGTTTGGGAATATTACGTGAGACATACCTCAGCATTGCTTTCTTCTTGCTCTTCTGATATACACCTTTAAAATCATCTACAGCACGCCGAAACCTTTCAGCTGCGCCATTACGCCGCGCAGTGTAAAGCATGCGCAATTGATCAAGGGAGATATACATGTGTGACTCATTGGTGATCTACCTGCTACAAGCTCGGGGTTTTTTCTTCTCTTTTTTTCTTGATAATAAGCACATGTTCTTGACTACGTTGAAGTAACTGGTTAAAACTGGGGAGTTCCCATTTTAGCACATTGTCGACTTTTCTCATTCTATACTGGACGTACATACCTTTCAGACTTCAAATCTGGAATGCACAGCAGACTCCAGGCAGACTTTTTGCAGATACAATATTTTGGCTGACTATGGCGAATGTGCTTGCAAATTTTGACATCCAGCCGTACAAATATCAGAACAGTGGTCTTACATGGTTGTTCTGACACTTTGAGGGCAGAATTAAAATATTAACAACAGAGACATCACTCAAGTGTGTTGCAACTTAACCTGTGCAGAACTGTTGAGAATTGAACTGAAGAAATCATTCTGTAACTTGTCTTTTGCTCATGAGCCGCAAAAATTCCGTTTCTGGTAGACGTGTAAGCAACTACAAATTCACATTTTTTAGCAGGCGTTGCCTCCCGAGTTTACATTAATATAATGTCGAGTGATTAAATCTTCGAAGTCATATGGGACACCTACATATGGGGTTTCCGTAACCATTATGACCTATTGATAAGACAGTGCATACACAGTACCGTTCTCAAAATCCATTTCAATCTTCCTTCGTAAAACATCATATTTATGTTTAAAATGTATAATGCTCTCGTAATAAGAGAAAATAGTACTGGTCCAGACGCAGAAAATGAGTGTGGGAGGCAAAACGTATGGTGTTGCGCCAAGTTGTAGTTACCATTTTAGCATACTTCGACAGTATTTTGAATATTTCTCAAGCAATATTGATTCTGGCTGGCTCAAACTTATACAGTATTTTGGTATATATTTAATTCCGATATCGCAAAAAAAAGGCGGAAAATAGAGGGTGTCCCATTGAGTGGGTGTCCCATTGACCGGTGAATGACTATACATTTCTCTATAAACATCGTCTCTAGTCTGATTGTGAAAGAACCGGATTTCTAATTACATTTGTTTTTCACAAAGACGCCTTACAATGAATTCAGAAATGTCTAGACATTTTAGGCTTTTTCGGGATGATAGCGCTGATCTGAACTGCAAATCATAAAGGGCAGCATTTATGCTTTAGTATTTACAGTCTTCGTACAAGATCCAAAAGTCCATTTCTTGTCGCTTTAATTCGGAGTAAGGATTATCAGATCAGGTTAATAGGGCTCAATAACGAAAAAAGACGAAAAAAAGAGCGAGCACGGTGCATTAGAATCCTTAGATAAAGCAAACGTCAACGAGAGCAAAATAGAGACACAAAGCAGGGAAGTATGAATCTCGTGGAAGAGAGATAGTACATATATACCACATGGCCCACATCATTATAAAACCACACATGAAAGCGTGAAGACGTACGCAGACCGCGTCAAACAACGCGTATTAAAAATGCAGCGGGCACGCTGTGTCTGCGTGTTAGATCGAAAAGTGGGCTTGATCAGGTTTCATTTCACCGCATCTCCCCGGGAGGCGGGTCAGGAATGAGGAAGTGCATCTGCCGGTCACCGAAGCTCGACTTGTGGTTCAGTTCGGGCAGACTGCCGTACTTGATGAAGCTCTGGTGTCCTACAAGTGTGCTCGGGGAGGTCGGGGAGGTCGGCGACGTGCTCGTCGGCGGGAGGTGTGAGCCGGAACTCGCCGGAGACACACCGCTCGCGGGCGAGTGTGAATGCGCGGCTGCCGAGGACCAGTCGCCCCCTGCCGAAGATGACGGCGCGAGCGACGCGTGAGACTGCTGGTTGGTGTTGTTACGGTAATACGACGCGTCCAGCGTGGCAGAGCGCGGGGTCGCGGGCTCGACGAGCTCGAGTGCCTCGCCGGAGACGGAGGGCGCGTAGACGGGAGCAGGCTTGCGTGCCGAGGCGGACTTCGTGCGTCGCGATGGATAGGCGGTCGCAGGTGCGGGCACAGCAACAGGCGGGGCGGGTGGAGCACGTCGCGAACCGGTAGGCGCAACCGCTGCGGCCGACGGCACCGCGGATTCGGACTCGTAGGCGAGATCGGGTAAGGAGGAAGACGCGACAGAGATATCTCTAGGTACGCCCGGAGATCCAAACGTGCGCGGGGTCGACATGTTCGATGGCGGCGAAAAAAGCCCTATGGGGACCTGGCTCTGGCTCCCTGATGTACTGTAGTCTCCCGAAGGACGAGGGCTCGGAGTCGATGGGCTAGAGCTGAACGGATCTGAAGAATAAAGGAGGGAGGAATGCCGAGAAGGTCGTAAGTAGTTAGCCATGCCTCCGGGAGAGCCAATGATAGTCGAGCCTGTGACTGCCGAGTCCACCGAGTCACGATAGACATGCGGAGTGCGGTGGATAGCCACAGGCATGGCCACGCCCGCATCGAGCGCCACTGGCGAGGCATGGGTGACAGGCTTTTCTCCTGCGAGTGCAATAGACGCGACATCCTCCTCCGAATTGCCGTGACTGACTGCGCTCTGTGACGGGAAGCGAGAGTTATAATTGGATCCCATTCCGAAGCCCGCTCCCGCAGCCCCTATCGCCGCGCGGTGCGACGAGCTGAACGAGCCGCCCCGACTTCCAATCGCGACCGCGCCCTTCGGAGGCCTCTTCTCGAAGAATCCGCCGCGAGAGATGCCCTCATTTGCGGAACGTTTACAGTAGCGCCTAAGCAATAACAAAATTGCGATCAAACCGCCCATAAAGGCTAGCACGCCGATCACTACGCCTGCGATCGCCCCGCCAGACATAGACGGACTGCCACTCGTTGCTCCGACGACAGGTAGATCTGTAGAAGAGCCCGATGAGGGAGAGGTGCTAGGCGCCCCCGTAGAGCTAGCGGGATCCGATGACACGCTTGATGTGGTCGAGTTCAAGCACGTGTGATCAGAGCTGTCGAATACATAAAAAGTACTCGACTGCAGGACGAAGTCGGCGTCTGGGATAGAGACGGCGACGGCATACGCGCCCGCCGGGACAGAGACTGGGGACCAGGTGTACGTGTTCTCACTCTTCAGGTTCCCCGTCATCACTTCGAGGATATCTGGGGTGGGCTCGCCGCTGGAAGCCTGGCCGACGCTTACGATAGCAAGACCGACAGTATACGACGCAGCACCTGCGTAGAACCACGAGATTGAGTCCGATCCACATACAGTCGTATTTTGGATATCGGCGAAGGCGAAGTAAACAGACGGCGTCGAAGTTGGATTGCTGGCGGTGCTGGTCGGCGTGAAAGAGAAAGACGGCGTAGGGTTGTAGAAATGCAATGACGTCGCGTCCTGCGGAACGCGGGCGTCGATTCCATACACGCCGCCCGACGTCGACAGCAGGAGAGTAGCTAAAGTGCCTGAGAGGAGACGAGTGAAACGCAACGCGAGCATGGTCAGATGTCAAGAGCGACGGTAGCAAAAGATATCAGGGGGGCGGAAATAGAGGCCGGGGCGGAGAGGCAATGCTTACCTGACACAACACGCTGCATGACCCACATCATTTTACGCATCTACACGACCTACGGTGTCGGTCCTGACGCTCGTCGTCGACAAAGAAGGCGACGTCGGCGGTCTTGTCGAGACTGCGGTTGGCGAGGACGACGAGGGAGAAGGAGGAGCACGCGTGAGCGTAGACAGCCAAACGCGGCCGCATGCTGTCACTTTTACAGTTTTACTTCATACCCACTTGATGGTCTTCGCATCGTTGTCGGGTCAGTCTTACTCGCAGTCTTTTTGCGTCTACTATACAGGGGAATCGTCTGGCTGACATGGCAACTCCTTCTCGTGAGCTGGAGCTTTTCTGCTGGACATGCCTAAATTTACAATAATTTCTTGCCAAGTGAGGCAATACATCTCTCACACCGGCATCGGCAAACGTCTGACACCACGCAAGCAAGCAATACGGTTACATATCGTTTGCAGAGATGCAATCTTGATCATGCTTACGTCCATCAAGCCTCTAAAATTTGAGATGCATTCATATCTCGAAAGCGGTGTATCTGACGGCGAGTGAAGAGAGAGGAAGACTTGAATTTAAGTTACCGCTCCTCGTTTCTCTGGGCCATTATACTTATAGCTCCTGCTCCGCGCCTCTCTTAGCCTGTTGCAGAAGCATGCGCGGCTTATATCTATGTGCCGAATAGCTATGCACTCAATTTCATTGCTTAACTGAGGAAAACTGTGCTTTTGAGAAGTTTGATATCGGCGTTCAAATCGGACAGGAACCTTTCAAGAAATCTTTTCCTGATGTTCGGCATCATTCACGCATCTTGATTGCATCCCGAACATGACACGGAAACGAGTCGTGTCAAAGTCCCGACGCTCCAGAGTTAGGATGGTGAGCCCCGTCCATACAATTTGTTATTGACTTAAAAAAAATATATAAAAAATGCGATAATTTGGAAAATTGTCGCAACTCGAAGGCCGCTTGGCGTAATGGTAACGCGTCTGACTTCGATTGTCTACGGTATCAGAAGACTATAGGTTCGAGTCCTGTAGTGGTCGGTTTATTACTGTTTCTATGTTTCGGACACTTTTGTAAGTTATATTCTGTTTCCCGAATTATGTTATTTTGTTCTTATGCACTGCAACTTTCCCCCGTTTTGCACTCTTTCCTTATAACGGAATTGACGTTTATATTATGCTGAACTCGTAGTACAGAAAAGTGTGCATTGATTATCGAGCAGTCAACTAAAATGAATCGTTCGTGGATGGCCACCGGCGCACAAATCTGTTGTGCTTTTGCACTTAAAAGTTGTTGCTTACGTGTTGAAGTGCTTCTGCTACTTCGTAGGTCACGAGACTATGCTTCTGCGTCATTTCGGTCGCCTGGTCGGGTGGGGACCATGTTTGCGCGATCGCATTAAGTTTTCATGCAGTCTACAATCCTCTCCTTTCCCGGACACTATTCCTCAAGAGAAACAAAGGCCAATGTTTTCCTCCGGTAAAGACAAAAATTGTCCATTCCATGTATCCCTCGCATACTTCTGAGTCGTAACGAATTACTTCAATGCTCAAGATGAGGATCTCGGAACTTGTGGTCAAGAACATGTGCAGATTATCAAGGAAGAAACAGAACTTGTGGCAGGTGAATTGCCAATCAATCACTAATGTGTATCTCCATTGATTAATTGTGCATGCTTCACGCTGCGCGGCGTAATAGCGCAGCTGAAAGGTTTCGGTGTGCTGTAGATGATTTTTAAAGGTGTATATCAGAAGAGCAAGAAGGAAGCAATGCTGATGAATGTCTCACGTAATATTCCTAGACTCGAACGCGAGGTCTGGAGGAACATCTTTCCCGCTGTCGGGATCTCTTACGGGTCGGATATCGAAAGCAGCGAGCACGTTGACCATGGTCAACCAGATTATTGCGTCCGCGAAGTTGCGACCAGCGCACACTCTGTTCAACATTTAATTTCAAGTTCAAACATATAAGTAATGCGTATGAATGGAAAAAGCGGCGTAATCACCTCCTGCCGAAGCCAAAGACGATGGCGCTGGGATCCGAGCTAGCGTTTGCGTGCTCTTCCGATGTTTTGTCAACTTTGTGCAAAGTCGCTCTCCTGTCAGATACGCCGAAAGCATGCCTTTCCGGGTCGAACACATCAGGATTGGAAAAGACTTTTTCATCCCTCATCATTGGCCTATGGATTAATTTCAGTGCTCCTGCCAGCATCATGTCAAGCGAGAAAGGTTGGGTACCACATGTTTGCTATGACTATTGAGCCTTTCGGAATCGACCACCCACGGTAGGTATCCTTTTCCGAAGACAAGTGCGGTAGACCTGAAGAAATGAATCAGAGGTGCTCTTTATATATAAAGACGGCTTGAAATCACCTAGAGGAATAGGGGGGTTGAATCTCGATAAAAACAATGTGAGCATTCCAGGTTCTGAAAGGGGTATAATTATAGTGTACCTGTATAACTCCTTCAATATGTAATCAATGTACGGAAGGTTTGGTCGATCGTCGAACGTTGGTAAGCGGTCTGCTCCAACGACCCTATCAATCTCTTCTTGCGCACGCGTAGCGACGTTAGGATGGAGAGTCATCAGGAGGAAAAATGTAGAAATAACGGTTTTTGTCTTGAAGCAGAAAGACCTGAAGTAAGCCGATGTGTCACTATAGAACACCAGTGTATGCATACCGTATCATTTCCAGCTGAACCAGACAACAGACTCAGACAAAAAATTAACAGCATTCGTGTACAATAGCTCACCACTATAGATAACAGCCCCAACAGCTTTGATGTCTTCTTCATGTTCATTATCAACAACTCCAGCCTCTTCGTAGTCGTCCAAAAGGTACGAGATGAGGCACGGAATTTCCTTCCCTTCGGCCTATCAAGAATCGGGGTCACATTAGCTGAGTCCTCAGCAGACAATACTTTTCCCTTCACATACTCTCTTAACTTTGAGCTCGTTATATGGCCTGCTTTGCACCTGCTTCGTGAACTTGCGTACTTCCAAAGCGAGTCGCTTCAGTCCCATACCAGGTATCCACGCTGGCACATGGCGCACTACCAGAAGAGAAGTGGGGGTTTTTGAGTATAAGAAACAAATAAAAAAAGTTGCATTCGGCACATACAGATGGGGAATATGTCAAGCGATGTAGTACCCAAATCTCCTAAACCCGCTGCCATCGTATTGGTATGTTCAATGAGCTCGACGAGCGGATCGCCTTCAGAGAGCACCCGATGACCATATGTTGCTGATAAGGTTATCCCGGCGACGAGTCTAACAGAAGAAAGAACTTATGTAAGCCACTAGTCCGTGAGCTAATTCCCGCTGAAACACTGCTCACCCCTGAATGTCGTCACTGAATTTATGAGGCCTGACCAGCAGGTGGCCGAGAAACCTGTGAACCTCGGCCTCTTGTAACGACCTAAAGGACGATATGGCCTGCGCGCTGAAATACTTCTGCATCATTCGCCGCTGGTTCCGTAGGCGTGCGCTGTACGGCAGCAGGAATGTATACCCAGACCAGCCCATACTGCGTCTCTAATGAGCAAGTGCGATTTGGTTCTCTTATCCGAAAGGAGGCTCACAGTTCGAGCACAGGCATCCAAGGCCTTCCGGAAAAGACCAAGCTTTTCTTGTCCAGGAGATCGCGCGCAGCAGAAAAAGAGTTGACGATGATCATCGTGCGGCCAAGTGCGTATGCGGATATCACGTCTCCTGAAAAGAAAAGAAAGGCAAATCCGCTCGTCAGACATGTAAGCGATAGCGCCAAGGAGGAATTCGCACCGTACAACCTCCCCCATTCCGCGTACGTCTCCCAGGATTTACCACCGCGTGGTAGTTTTCTCGCATGCCCTATGAAAGGATCTGCTGGCGGGCTGGGAGGCAGGCGGCCAGACCGCACATGGGGTGATCCAGGGGGTAATCGATTGGACTGTCCATTTTTTCTCCAGATCTTTCCGAGAGCAACAAGGAAAACGAGACCAGCGAGAAAGAAAGTGGTAGGGAGTAACATTTAGACGAGCTTCGAGAGGTGTAGCGAGCGAAACAGAAAATGAACGTTTAATGCAGAAGGCTCTCTTCTCTGATATTCTTTTATACTCAGGCGGCCCCGAGAAAATGCGGAGCCGAAGCTCAGGTTGACTAGTTTGATCTTGAGAAGGACATGTCGAAAATCCAGTGAGTCACAGGCGCACAGCGCCGAAGAAGTCGGAAAAGCTCGTGAAATGTCATTGTCAATGCGCTACACTCGTTTACAATCAACGTGAATATGAAGTCCAAATAGTTACGGCGAAGGACTCACATAGTTAACCGATATATGACAGAGATTGCGGGTTGAGCGAGCGGAAGATGCCCAAAAAACCGTTTAGGGAGATCCAACACTCTTTGATCCTCAGAGTTGTGTACCAAGTAGTTAGTGTAAGAATTTGGAAACGGATTTTCGGAGCACGTGCAAGAAAGCCGAGGAGTTTATCCTACCGAGGACACTTATGGCTCGCCCAGCAAGCGTAGAAAAGCCAATTTTATCCCAGAATCGCGTACGATAGCAAATGTAGTTACCGGAAACGACTTTCGAGTATCCAAGAACGTAGTATCACCATCACATCTCCGGACTACATGGGGGCTGCCTTTCTTCACATCAATTTGTTCCTGAAGGGTTCGGGAGTGCTCGACCAACAAAGAAGGAGACCATAGGGAAAGCGTCAGAGATTAGGTTGAGCACCTGAAGGGCAGGCATGGCGAGCGCGGGAAAGGGGCTAAAAGTATGCAGCAGGTTCGGACAACATTCCACAAGACCGTCAGTAGGCTATCGCTGTAAGTTCTGTCGATTTAGCTAGGTTCTGTCGCTGCAATGCATGACCGTCACAGGAGCTATAATAAGCACGTTGCGAATTCGGGGGTGGCAGAACGACGACGAGGAAAACTCGCAAAGACAAAGTGGCTCGCTGGGAAGAAACCAGGCACTCGGAAAAAGCCGAGGATTTCGAGGAAGAATAGGATGCATTTCTAATCTAAGAACAGCTAAGTAAGGAAAGAAATAGCCGCACAGTCTTTCGCAACCAAGCTAACCAAATGTACACCGCGGACGAAGTCCGAGAAAGATGGAAAATGATACCGTCAATATGATTCTCCTTCTGTCGTCTTTAGTTCCTCTTCCAGTGCCTTCACGCCTTCTGGCGTAAGTTTCGACATGCCCGACTCTATGTCTCGAAGAACATAGGTATGAATCTGGGTTGTTTAGAATAAATTTCATTCTCATTATTTATGAAAAGCACAGTAAAGAGTTGTATACATCATGTTGTGTTCCAAATTTGAAGGGGACATGCGGCGTTAGTAGGGCATAGCACGGGTCAATCTGTGGGTAGACTCGGAACCGTTTGTACAATATGACTCTACTAAGAGATTTTCAAATTGCAGACCCAAATCCGCAGGTCATGTATGACATGCGCGTCCAGGTACGGCGGGTCCAGGTCAGCGTGGGTATGAAGGGTGACTTGCGGGTCACTTTAGTGAATTTACACTTCGTTTTAGCTTAAATATAGCTTATTTTATTTCATAATATTGAATCGTCAATGCCATCTTCGATCCTCGATCCTCGAGATCCGCGCAGCGCTCGCGCACGTCGGCGGCGTTGGGCATCTCCCCGCACTAGAGCGTGTCGCCACCCGGCAGCGGCTCGCACGTGCCCACATCGCGCACGGCCCGGGCGAGACCGCGCAGGAGTGGGTCCACACGCACGAGGCGTCGTACCGTATCCGTATTACGGTGGCGAGGTGCACACATTCGTTCTTGAGAAATAGGAGTATCTGGCTTTGAAGATGGACTCGTTTAACTTTGTTATTACTTTTAGCTTCGAAAAAAAAAAAAAAAGTTACCAATGTGTTGCATGCTGAAAAGGCCCCTTTGAGGTCACGAATACAGGCCGTACCGTATAGAGAGTTGGGCTATACCGCCGTATCCGTGTGCGGAGCCCTATGCCGCACGTCCAGTATACAACGAGAAATGTCGAAAATACAATACC
This sequence comes from Phellopilus nigrolimitatus, assembly GCA_021029095.1. Taxonomy (NCBI): domain Eukaryota; kingdom Fungi; phylum Basidiomycota; class Agaricomycetes; order Hymenochaetales; family Hymenochaetaceae; genus Phellopilus; species Phellopilus nigrolimitatus. The sequence continues at coordinate 11,330 of JAJOHG010000367.1, read as the reverse complement.
GTCAAAAATGGGCTAAAATGGGAACTGCAAGTCTGCAACGCTGTACACGAGATCGGTTTGTCCCATTGGCGCTTCAGACCACAGACCAGACCTATTTGTGACATGCCTTGAGCATCCTGATCCAGTAGACCGTATTTAGAACTTTTGCAAATAATTTTTGCAAGGACTTTCTGCCTCATTATCTCGTTCCCACGCTTGCTGAATAACATGCGGTATAGTTTATCAGACAGAGTGACAACCGGAATCAGCTTGCGTTACTTTGGGCCTCGTCGTGTTTCGTATCAAATGTACCCGACGTGTCGTTAGCCGCGAGCCGAGATCAAAGTTTTGCGAAAGTACTGTGTATGCAAAAGTTCCTTGTTTGCGTTGAAGAAACTACAAACCATTTATCTACAGTGCATTAAGGCAAAAGTCAACAAGCCGGAAAGGTCCGAATTGCTTTTCTATCTACATTTGCCACAATTATCTATAACCTATCTGTTTATACGCACTGGTTAGAGGCCATGCATATCTACAGAACTTGTATCTTAAATTTTTTATTTGGTGACTTTTACTTTTTTGACCACTGAAATTTTGAAACAAATAATAATAATAGTTAAAATGTGTTTTAAATTGCCTAATATAGGGTATTATATAAGATAAGCGCCCAAATCTAAATAAAGTCCGGCATTCCGGATGACCACTTCGCATTAGCCGGTCAGTATCTAACATTTCTTCTTGCACATTTCAGCATGGGAGAGTAGAGATATTCCAGGGTAAAGTTGCGGACTCCTAGACAGAAAGATATAATACGTGATTTGCTATTATTTATTATTTAATTTAATTTAATTTAATTTTTTTCCCAGAAAAATTTGAAACAATATTAAAAAATCGGGAAATCGCGAGAAATTGCGTATTTTGCTTACTTCTATTAGCGAAACTAAAAAAGAAATCCGAAATTCGCAAATTTCCGGCCCCAGCCAGTTGATGCTTTATGGCTTAATGCACTGTAGTTTGTAAGCCAAAAATTGCGCACGTGCGCGTATCGCTGAGCCTCGTGATCAACGCGAGGGAGCCAACGCGATGCGTCGATCATTCAACGTTTGCTACGTCATGAAAAGATGCGAATGTGCTCTTGTGTCTACCGTCAACAAAACAGCTAAGTACCAGAGTGAGTCATCGTTTTATCACGAGCATTTCTTCCCGAGGAAGGAAGCTATCCAGAAGAAATATGGGCCTGGATCAAACATGCATTCCTTTAACCACCTGTGCATGCTTTGTGCTCCGCGGGACAATCGCGCATTTAAAGGCTTTCGGGGGCCTACAGATGATTTGAGGGGCATATATGAGAATTGAAAAAAGAAAAGATCGACGTATGGCTTCTCACGTAAGGATTCCAGTCTCAAATGCGAATTCGGGAGGAACGTCCTCTCCGCTGACGGGGTCCTTGTATGGCCGGATGTCGAAAGTCGCAAGCACATTTACTATGGTCAACCAAATTATGCTGTCTGCGAAATGTCGGCCTGGACACGATCTAATAAAAGTCCAAACCATGATTAATGAGTTCGATTCATTTCGACCCGGCACAGAAGGTCACCTTCTGCCAAAACCGAAGACGATGGCGCCGGGGTCGTCGCCATTCGCGCTTGAGTATTCGTCCGGGGTCTCACCGTTGTGCACGAGACTACCATTTCTCGGACTTGTATCTACGTGCCTAGCAGGGTTGAAGACATCGGGTTCGGAAAAGAATTGTTCGTCCCTCATCATTTGCCTTTCGAAACCACAGAAAAATGAGCGCATCCCACGAGATGCAAAATGTCAAGCCTCACCATATGTTTGTTAAGATTGTAGATCCACTTGGAATCATCCACCCGCGGTACGTATCTGACTTCGTGGACGTGTGCGGCACACCTTATGATGCAACAGATCAGAGAGGAACATGGCTCAGAGATAAGTGCAGTTTATTCGATAAATAAAGCAAAAACCACCTAGAGGACCAGGAGGATTGATTCTAATGAAAAGATATGAGCTATCAACGGTGTCGTGCGAGAACGATTCTACACGGACCTGTATAGCTCTTTCAATATACACTCGACGTAGAGTAGATCTGGCCGGTCGTCAAATGTGGGTAGGCGACTTGTCCCGACGATTCTGTCTATCTCTTCGTGCGCCTGCTTGATGACCCCAGGATGTAGGGCCATCATCATGAAAAAAGTAGAAATAACGGTCTTTGTCTATTAACGACAACGTAGTAGCGAAAATTTGTTCAATAAGATTACAAGGGACAGTAAGAGAACCTACAGAATCGTTTCCCGCTGAATGAGGCAGAATATTTCAATTATGCCTCCCTAAGACGTCTGGAGATAACGTACCGACATAAACAGTAAATCCGACAGCCTTCATGTCTTCTTCATGTTCACTCTCTAGAACACCGGCTTCTCCGTACTCATCTAGAAGGCACGAGATCAAACATGGATCTTGCTCTCCTTTAGCCTTTTTTAAAGAGGCGGAGGGAGACGAGCGATGGAGCCGCATTAGTCCGGGCTCATAATCTGAGACAAAAATGCGTAAGATATCATTGACGCACTTTTCTCGCTTTGACTTCGTCATATGGTACGTTCAATGCCTCATCATTAAGCTTGCGCGCTTTCTGAGCGTGTCTTTTCACTTGCATACCAGGCAGCCAGGCAGGCATATGGCGCACTGAATAGTGTCGCCAGTCAGCAACAGGTAAGAAAGTGGTATTAGTCACGTACGAAAAGGAAATATATCTATTATCGTTGTTCCTGGACTCCCCGCGCTAATCGACATTCTGGAAGATCGTTCAACTAGCTCGATGAGTGGGTCTTCTTCCGACGTGACCTTGTGGCCATATGCGATCAGAAGAATGATCCTAGTAATCAGTCTGCACGAAAGTCGTCATCAGTGTAAAGCCGCTTTTCTCACCCGACAACGGATGCTTGCTCACCCATGAATGTCGTCGAGAAAATTCGCTGGCCTTGCCAGCAAGTGACCGAGGAACTTGCGAACCTCGGCCTCCTGCAGCGCTCGAAAAGACGTGATCGCCTGCGGATTGAAGTGTCTCTGCATCATACGTCGCTGCTTCCGCAGACGCGTGCCGTACGGAAGGAAGGGGATGGTAATTCCCCATCCCATCCTGTCATGTAGAATTGCGCATCTGAAAGGCCTGGATGGCCGAATGGATAGAGGGCGTACATTTCGAACACAGGCAGCCAGGGCCTATCAGAGAATGTAGTGCTTCTGCGGACTAGGATATCGTGTGCGGAGGCAACGGAGTTAAGGACGATCAACGTGGTCCCGAAAGCGTAGGCGGACATCACATCTCCTATTATTATTATTATTATTATTCGTGTCGGAAGGTGTACTATGATGTAGCTCATGCTGATGCTGGACGCACCGTAGATTTTGCCCCAGTCCGCGTATGTCTTCCAAGCGGACTCTTGCGGGAGTTTGCGTGCGTGGCCTATGATGAAATCTGCCGGTGGTCCGGGTGGCAAGTGACCGATGCGTTCATTGGTTCTGCAGATCTTTCTGAGAACGACGAAGAGAGCGAGACCAGCGAAGAAGGGGGCGACAGAAAGTAACATGTAGACCAGCCCTCGAGAGGAGGTGGATAATGAATGAGCTGGCAGATGGTGATGCACCAAGCTACATTCCTTTGCTTATATAGTGAACTAGACGTCACAAGGGCTAAAGGTTCGGTCAAGCAGGCACGACGTATGACCGAATACTTCAATTGCTGTTGTTCCTTGATGTACCACGAAATTTGAGAAATACGAAACATTATGGACACCGCTGGCACTCCAAGACACAATTCAGCTCCGTTGGAGGGACATCTTGAAGATCATGCATAACCTAGGTCCTGCCGGTGCATAGTGCCGAAGCCGGGAAAGCTCGCGGAAAATCAATGCACTACATTCATTTACAGTCAACGCAAATACGAAGTTTAAATGATAACGGCGAAGGACTCACATGGCTGACCGATATACGACAAAGATTGCGGGTTGAGCGCGGCCGGAAGATGTCCCGAAAATCATTTATGGCAAATCGACTCTCTTTGATCGTCGGAATTACGTACCGAGTAGATAGTGTAAGAATTTGAGGAACGAACTTTTTGAGCAGGTGCAAGAACGCCGGCGATTCATCCGACCGAGGACGCTTATGACTCGACTAGTAAGCGTAGAAAAGTCATTTCTTGTCCCAGAATCGCATACAACAGCGAACGCAGGTACCGTAAATGATCATCGAGTATCCAAGAACGTAATACTACCATTACATCTCCAGACTACATGGGGCCTGCTTTCCTTCACGTCCATTTGTTCCTGAAGGGATCGGGAGCGCTTGACCAACAAAGACGGAGAATATAGGGCCAGTGTCAGAGATAAGGTTGAAGTACTTGAAGGGCAGGCATAGCGAGCGCTGGCAAGGACTAAAGGTAGGCAGTAGGCTAGTGCTGTAAGTTCTGTCGAGTGGCTTGCGGTTAGCTAGGTTCTGTCACTGCGATGCATGTCCGTCACAGGAGCTATAATAAGCACGTTGCGAACTCGGGGGGCAGAACGATGACGAGGAAAACTCGCAAAGACAAAGTGGCTCGCCGGGAAGAAAACAGGCACTCGGAAAAAGCCGAGGATTTCGAGGAAGAATAGGATGCATTTCTAATCTAAGAACAGCTAAGTAAGGAAAGAAATAGCCGCAGCCCGCTTCTCCTCTTTCGCAACCAAGCTAACTAAATGTACACCGCGGATGAAACGAAAGAGAGAAATGAAGAGCAGAATAACGTGTGTTGTGGTATATGTATGTTTGATTTCGTGATGCAAGATGGAGCCCGAAAGCTAAGGACAGTCCGAGAAAGATGAAAATGATCCCGTCAATTATGATTCTCCGTCTGTCGTCTTAAGTTCCTCTTCCAGTGCCTTCACGCCTTCTGGCGTAAGTTTCGGCATGCCCGACTCTATGTCTCTCTCGAAGAACACAGGCATGAATCTGGGTTGTTAAGGATAAAATAAATAAATTCGTAGACTCGAGGAAAAAGAAAGCAGAAAAAGTACGCACTCCTCGCCCTTTCGCTTCCGCTCCGCCGCCTTATCGCGCTGGCGCTGCTCGATCGCTTGCTTATTGCGCGTCGCCTCGCCGTACTCCTTCGTGAGCAGATTGCTCGTCACGCTCTCCCACAGCCGCCGGCTCTCGTACGCGTGCTGGCGCGCGAGCGGGCGCACGCGCTTTGGGACGATCTGCAGCGGCGTGAGATCAAGCAGAAGCGCCTGCTCTTCTGCGGGCGCGGGTGGGGCGTCGGCGCGCCGCCAGCGCACACGCCCGCGCCATGAGCCGTCGAAGAAGGCAACCGCCGCGCTCCGCGGGACATGCTTGACCTTCGTCCACTCCTCGTGTGCATGCTCGCCCTCGCGGTATGTGTGCACGACGCCTTCGACCGCGAACCTGGGTCCGCCAATCCAGGGCTGCATAAAAGTCAGAAAATTGGACTGATGTTATATAAATGTATCATCAATGATGTTCCCACCTCCTCCTTGTACTCAATGATCGCCCGCAGCCGCTCACTCCCCTCTCCACCCGCCTCGCCTGTCCGCAATCCAGAACACGTGATGATCGTTGACTCGCCCACGGTGACGTAAAAGCTGCCACGCAGCATGCCGTTCACCATTGCGATAGGGTGCGTAATCTGGTACTTCTCTCCCTCGCCCGGCCCAGCCGTGAGCTGCACGAAGATTCCCCGGTTCTGTGAGCCGGGCGAGACGCGCACGCTCGTACCCGATACGCGCGCGCTGATCTGGTCGACACCTGTCAGCGCGACGCCGCGCGCGGGACACGCGGCGTGGTACGCACTGACTGGCGGGTGGTGCGAGACCTGCTCGGTGAGGAATGCAACACGCACGCACTCCTCCGCGGCATCTTCTGGGCCTGAAACGGCCCCGCCGCTCTCGAACGACCCGGACGCGGCACCAAGGCTGAGGCTCGAAACCTGCGCGGCGAGATTCGACTCGACCGCGTCCGCAGCGCCGTTTGTCGGTGTCTGCTCCGGAGACGCGGGCCCGGCGGACTTGGGCAAAGGTGTCACGCGTGCCGCGGCGAAGTCGAAGATCGACGAGGCCCGCTTTGCGCTCGTTCCTGAGCGGAAGGAGAGAACGCTCTCGCCTTTTGAGGTTTTCCCGAGGACCGAGGGAGGAGGCGAGGTAATGTGTTGGCGGTGGATAGGGGCCTGTAAGGGGTCGGCCGAGTACTCTACGGGGAGGACGTCCCAATGCGCGCGGAAATGTTCGCCGAGGACGGAGTTGTAGGGCTTGACGACCTTGCCTCGCTGAAAAAACTCGATCAGCAATGTATTCGTAAGAAAGAAATACGACTAAGGGGGGCTTACGATGAACTTGAGATCTTTCGTGAAAGTAAATCTGATAACAGCTAGCATACGCTCAAAAGGATCCTCAGAGTCATTAATGCTAATAGGACCCAATATAAGCAAAGTTCGTGTTTATTATCTTGCAGGGTGAACTCACGAAACGAATAGGTCTGGTCGATCGAGATAATGCCAGTATTCCAGGTTAGGTATCGGCTCGAGCAATGATGCGGGGAGAGAGAGCCGCCTTTGCGTTCAACACAGCAGACCCGTCAATATCGACGTGTGTTGTCGCCGTCATAGTTAAACGCGGTTCCAATAAAAGAGTACAGTAGAAGAAAGCACGTAGGAAAGCAACACGTCAGTGATCTCGTTCGGTCGTGAAATTACAAGCCAAAGACAAGGGCTCGTACGCACATGGCTGCGAGGTCCTTCACACCGAGACAACGCTTGAGCAGCTGAACGATCATCTTGAGCTTCCCACCTTCGCCTGCATCCCCAGTGTCGGGCACGGCGACCGCCTCTGCCTCCACCTCCAGGTCCTCTTCTGCGTCGCCGTGCGCCTCCTCCTCTGCGACGGAACTCCTGTTGACATCAGCATCGTGCACGGTCAGCGTGGGCGTGGGTGTGACGTCTTTGTCCTTCGGCGCCATGCTGCTTCAATTTAGCTTCAATTTACTATCGCGGTACTTCGCTGAGTCGAGCTGCTGATGTGAGCAGGTACCTTGAGTGTGTGACCAGAAGTTTAGGAGATTGGAGACGGCGAGTCGTGGACGTCGTCAAGCAAGTATGAACGGCCGTTGTCGTGGATGCGTGCTGCACGTTTGTGGATGCGTCCGAAGGAGCCTGATTTTATTATGTACGACGCGACGCACATGCGAAGTCCTTGGCGACACAAGTTACTCGAGCCGCCGACACAGCTCCGAATTTCTGTCCAATCAGGTCCTTGTCCAATGTAGCCAATGTCCTTGAGGCTTGTTCGACTTCCCTTTCATTTCATCTCAATTTCTCCTTGTCTTCGTTTCTGCGGTGCGCAGCACTTGGCCTGCACAGCGCATAACTGTGTACACCTCGGCCGTGGTACTTGCGATCACCAGTATTCTTCGGCACCCGCTGCTTCCTTGCCTTAACTAGATGAATTCAATGTGCTTCTCAACACAACCCTAGAAAGCTGTGAGTACACTTCTGAAGCAAGATTCCGTTCCAAATGGCCTTGAAGCTTGAAGGCCTATTATATATGGTATGTATAACGCATGCTCGACCCCTTATTACATTCACTGATGTGCAAGATTCTCAATTGATATCATGGTGCCCTCGACCCTTATGATACGCCCATAGTGTTCTGGGATGGGCGCGAAGACTAGGAATCAATTGCAGCACGAGTTCCTTCAACGAATCTATATAAATCTTCAAAAGGCCACCTGGTCTTTCATTGAGTAACCTATCTTTTAGTCGATTATCTCCGACAAAAGCTCCAACACAAATGATTCAAAACTTACAAGGGTAACCTGCGGCCTCCCTCTCGTGAATACTCGCGTCGCGCTCTCCGATTTTTTCTTAATGCTGCTCTCTGTCGTATCGTTATTCGCTGCTCTTGCGCTCATAATTGCTCTGAGAAGGAGTCTGAATGCACGATCTGGCCGCCTGCCTCCTAGTCCACCAGCAGATCCTATCATAGGGCACGCAAGAAAGCTCCCACGCGATTACTCATGGGAGACGTACGCAAAATGGGGAAGATCGTATGGTGCGGACTCCTCCTCAGCGCGATTCATTGCATGTTTGACGAGCAGCTTTCTTTCTGTTTTCAGGAGACGTGATATCTGCATACGTGCTCGGCCACACGCTGATCATCGTCAACTCCTTTGCTGCTGCGCGCGATCTCCTGGACAAGAAAAGTTTAGTCTTTTCCGGAAGGCCCTGGATGCCTGTGCTCGAACTGTGAGCTTTCTTTCAGGCAAGAATATCGCATCGCTCTTGCTCATAAAAGACGCAGCATGGGTTGGGCTGCGGGCACACCCTTCCTTCCGTACGGCGTACGTCTGCGGAACCAGCGGCGAATGATGCAGAAGTATTTCAGCTCCCAGACCATATCGTCCTTTAGGTCGTTACAAGAGGCCGAGGTCCACAGGTTTCTCCATCATCTGCTGGTTAGGCCTCATAAATTTAGAGACGACATCCAGGGGTGAGCAGTGCTACAGTGGTTAGAAATAGCTCATGGATCAGTTGCTAAGATGAGTTCTTTCTTCAATAGACTCGTCGCCGGGATAACTTTACTAGCAACATATGGTCACCGGGTACGCTCTGAAGACGATCCACTCGTTGAGCTCGTTGAGCACGCCAATAGCCTGGTAATAAACTCAGGAGATTTGGGCTCTACTTTGCTTGACGTGCTTCCCTTCTGTATGTGCCGAACGTAACTTTCTTTCTTTGTCTCTTATGCTCAGGAAATCCTATTTATCATTGGGTAGTGCGCCATGTGCCAGCATGGATGCCTGGTATGGGACTGAAGCGGCTTGCTCTGGAAACACGCAAGTTAACGGAGGAGGTACACAACAAGCCATATAATGTGGTCAAAGATAATAGAGTATGTGAGACGGGCTGGGGAAATACTATCTGTTGAAACGACTGATGCGACGTCAACTTTTGGTAGGCAGAAGGGAAAGACATCCCGTGTCTCATTTCGTCTTTTTTGGACGACTACGAAGAAACCGGGGTTGCTAATAGCGAATATGAAGAAGATATTAAGATTGTTGGGGCTATTATCTACAGCAGTAAGCTATTGTATATGGTTGTCGTTAAATGGTTGTCTGAAACTATTGTCTCGTCAGCTGGAAATGATACAGTATGCATATGCTGGTGTTTTAAAGTGACACATTAACTTACTTCAGATCTTTCTGCTACAAGACAAAGACCGTTATTTCCACATTTTTCCTCCTGATGACTCTCCATCCTCGCGTCGCTACGCGTGCGCAAGAAGAGATTGATAGGGTCGTTGGAGCAGACCGCTTACCAACGTTCGACGATCGACCAAGTCTTCCGTACGTTGATTGCATATTGAAGGAGGTATATAGGTGCGCTGTAATTGTAATCTCACAAGACCCTCGACAGCTCATATGTTTACTACAGAATCAACCCTCCCGCTCCTCTAGGTGATTTCAGATCTGCTTTATATGTAAAGAGTTCCTCTGATTCTTATTGTCAGGTCTACCGCACTTGTCTACGGAAAACGATACTTATCGTGATTGGTCGATACCCAGTGGCTCAATGATTCTAGCAAATATATGGTACTTCGGCTATTTCTCGTGACGCGTGACGTGCTTATGCTGAGAGGAGCACCGAAATAAATTTACAGGCAAATGATGAGGGATGAAGAATTCTTTCCCAATCCTGATGTGTTCGACCCAGAAAGGCATGCTTGCGGCGTACCTAACAACAAATCGGCTTTAAACCCGGATGATGCAACATCGGAAGAGCACGCAAATGCTAGCTCGGATCCTAGCGCCATCGTCTTTGGCTTCGGCAGGAGGTGATTACAGCGCATCCATATGCATCATTCATGACTTGAGATTGAATGTCGAGTAGAGTATGCCCGGGCCGCAACTTCGCCGACACAGTAGTCTGGTTGACCATGGTCAACGTGCTCGCTGCTTTCGACATCCGACCCGTTAGAGATCCCGACAGCGGGAAAGATGTTCCTCCAGACCTCGCGTTCGAGTCTGGGATGATTACGTGAGACATACCTCAGCATTGCTTTCTTCTTGCTCTTCTGATATACACCTTTAAAATCATCTACAGCACGCCGAAACCTTTCAGCTGCTCCATTACGCCGCGCAGCGCAAAGCATGCGCAATTGATCAAGGAAGATGCACACGTGTGATTCATTGGTGATTCACCAGCTATAGGTGTTTTTCTTTCTTTCTTTTTTCTTGAACATCAGCACATATTCTTGACCACAAACTCTGAAATCAAAATTTAGGCGTTGAAGTAGTACCTGATTACCGGTTACTACTCAGAAGTGTGCGAGGGACATGTAACTTGTACAATTATCGTCGTACCAGAGCAAAATACTGCCGATTTGAAAAACAATGCTTAAAAGGGGCAACCCGGGTGGGACTTGTGAACTGCTGTAAAAGTTGAATGCAATTCGGCAAACGTGGTCTCACCCTTGCTCGAGCTTCCGCGATAAAGGCTCTTTCAAACTGATAGTCGGCTGCAATGCACGACTGCTCGCTGCACACGCCAGCGAGCTTGGAAATGTAGCACATGGAATGAGAAGTAGCACATCATACCAATCCGGTACGGAAGGCATCTTCAGTCTACGCGGTCGCATAGTTTTGTGACCCGGCTGTCTAGGAAGGTAGAAGCATTTCAACACGTATTAAGCCATAGTAATGTCTTTTGAGTCCCCGCAGCTCCAGTAAGTACAGCCTGTACATGTAACTGCGGACATCCGCGAATGATTCCGGCTAACAGGCCTGCTGCCTGCTTGACGACCAGTGTACATACATTTGTCTTGACTGTGAGTTCGATTAGGCACGCCCGACTTGAAGTGAAGCGCTTAAGTAAAGTACGTTTGCACGTGAGGACTAACAAAAGAAACATTGTTTTTTCTTTTGAAAAGAATTTGAAACCTGCGAAGAAACTAGATCCTACTCATGACGCAGTCAAACTTCCCCAGCACCGATATAAATAATAAGGCTGATGTGGGAGAAAAAAAAGATAAAGGCCGCAGGCCCGTCCCAGGTTCTCGGCCTTTTCAATCGTTTTCTATCTTTCTCCCGCCCTTGATTCGTCTAATTTTTCGGGTCGGAATTCGGTCGAGGCGCGTGGAATCTCCATGAAACGTAGGAACGTCGAAACATTTACATGTAAGTTTATCAGCGATTCCTGCCGTCTACATACTCATTGCGAGTCCGTCAGAAGACGTGCAATTTGCGCTACAATTTAGTACAAACGCAGCAAACACTATAAAAAGTAACGT
>JAJOHG010000366.1:0-25287 GCA_021029095.1 Phellopilus nigrolimitatus | reverse complement strand
CAGTCAAGGATCCTGCAAGTATTCTTGCACTATCCACGCATACTTACATACTGACTTGCGTTAAAGGAAAAAACGACCTTCGTCTGCGTCTGTCTCCGAATTCTTATCACTGTATGAGACGGAGCGCTTAGTGCAAGAGCTCACTTCGTACGAAATCGACACGCACAACATCGTCGTTAACCAACTTCTCTTCCCGAAGAAAGGTGCGCCGCTCTTGTACATCTTGCTATTTTATCCGTTTAATGATATTTATACAATTTCGTTGCACAACACAAACCAGACTCAAATTGCGAGCATTGTCAAGTGCGCTACAAAATGCAACAAAAGTACCTCAACGAGGCACACGAGCTCTACGATGAATTCTTCCACATCGTGCGTCTGCCGCTCCTCACAGAGGAGGTGCGGGGACCGGAGAAGTTGAAAGAATTTAGCAAGATGCTTGTTACGCCGTACATAACCGACGCCGAGCGGTAGCCTGGTTCTTTCTTTCTGTGCGGATAGACCTATACCAACTTATAGGTAAAGGAGATTAATGACCAGCGTTCAGCGGATTGATCATGGACAACGACAAATTCCGGCGTAAGTCTAACAAGTCTGTATTCTGTTTTGAGCTGTGAGTATATGTACATTTCAACGCAGAACCTGAGACAGAAAGCTTTATATCGGTACAGTACAGACGGACGATCCGCAGTCAAAACGCTCGAAAACGTAGCAGTTGAAATGAAGAGGCAAGGAGACAGGAGGCAACGCGCGATACCGGATATACTTTACTCAAATGTTATACTAATTGACGATGCGCAAAAGAAAGGAGACGAAACGACACGAGTGGCGAAAATGGATACATAATCGTCCTGTGCTGATGATGCAGTAGGAATAAGTGAAGCAGGTGCAATTGATACAAATGATGGAAGGGAAGCCCATGCAAGACGCGGGAAAAGAAAAGCAAAAGAGGACTATTTGGCCATCACGCTCGATATCTCAGCGGCGGAGTTGCCAGCCGTGAACAGATTGCCCTGCTTCTTTGCCTTTTTCGACTTCTCAACCGTCTCAAGAATTTCTTCCATGCCAGATGGTTCAATGACAACCTGGCACCCATCGCATTTTGCTTTCGATGCAAACTCTGTGCATAGTTGGTTTATGTCCACACTCTACACGAAAGAATTTCGTCACCTCGCTCGTGAGAGAGTTCGCAGAAACATACCTGATATTTTGGATCATGCCTTATAGTACGCCATGCATTCATCACCTCCACATTCTTCTCACTCTTCTGGGTCTTCGGTAATTGCAAACCCTTGCATGGCGGGAACTCCGAGCAAGAATCATCGGCAGAACCGGGAGGAGGAGTGACAGGTGCTGGTGAGGTCTCATCGGACTCGGCATAAGACGGCGTTGATCTTGGCGCAAACATCGAGCCGCTATCCTGCGCAACGAAACTTCGCGAGGTCTCCTTTGTGCATTTGGTTTTACCGTCACACCCCGGATTTGAGCGGGCCAAGCCAGGACTCACACCACTAGACTGTATCGAAGCAGGCGAAGAGCCCGATGACGATGAACCCGAGTTTGTACTGACGAGTTATTGTTCATATTCTGATGCGACACGGGACTTAAGCTCGAAGTCGGGCTAGCCTTGGGCACGTTCATAAATTCCATGCCTTGGCCGTTATACTCCAAGCTGCCAAACAGTTCATCTAGAGAGTTTGTAAGGTCAAAAGCCTGCATTCCATTGACATTATTCCCGTCCATGGCGACGTCTGGCCACCCTGGGAACAACTGTTGGGAGAAGTCGAATGATTGATTTGACTGTGGGAATGCCTGGTTTGTGTGTCCGAGGGGGTCAAATGGATCTGGCTCACGGAAAGACATGAAGAGCGGATTGCTCGCGATGGTGGTGTAAGGAGTTGAAGTTACAGTAGGACCGAACCCGAAGTCCATACCCATAGCATCGGCTGTCGCCGTCGCCGTGCGCTGGTCAGGATTGACGACAGTAAGCCCTGGGCCAAGGAATGAAAGTGGACTGTCGTTTTTATCGCTAACAAAGAGGTTCTGAGGGGAATCATGGGTTGAGGCGGAAGCGGAGGTCGATGCGGTAGCAGGTGAATTAAATAGATTCATGGATGTATCTTGACGTGAATCCGAAGGTGAACCCCTACTTGCGCCCTTCGAAGATTGGCCTTCTGAACTAGACGCCGGGACAGAGAACGTAAAGGAAGACGAGCGGAGACGGATGTTTTCGTCCTGAAGTCGAGTGATAACCTCGCGAAGGCTCTCGTTTTCCGACACGGCGACAGTGTTTTTTCTCTTCTAGTGCAGCTACTTTGTCCTCCAGCTGCACAGACGCCGTTAAGTCTACAGATAAGTTAACAGCCTTAAAAGACTAACTTACATCCTTGACATGCTTCTCCTTCCGCTCACGAAACGCGCGTTGGGCAGCGCGATTTTGTTCTTTGCGTTTGAGGAGACGAGACTCATCCTGCTACTCTCGGTCAGAAAACGTTTCCATTTTCAATATCGCATATAGTTACTCACTGTATTAGAATTTCCAGTCGACTTGCGGCGAGCAGCCGAGCTCATCTTGGACGAGGCTGAAATCAGGTTAGCATAGATAACATGGACATGATATGATCGGGGGAACGGACATCTGTGCTGAGACTTGTGGCTTGGTTCATCCTCTAGATCATCCTCGCTCGCCTTCCTCTTGAGATCGGGGTCGTCCTCTCTGTCACTCTGTCGGCTATAGCTCTCATCCCCATAAGCACCAGACTCTCTGCGTGATCTAGAAGTTGGCAAGTCGCTAGCACTGGGGGGACTCGGACTACTGTCTTCGCTGGGTGGAGTAGCGATGGGCCTCACAGGCGGGACGCGGGACAGATTCTGCGGGTCGATGTTTACTATTGGAGACGAGTCTTCCTTGGCATTATTAGCGCCAAACTGCTTCTGAAGAAGAGCGATGAACTCGTCGTCGGCAAGGGAAGGAAGGGAGGGGGGCAGAGACAGGTCCCATAAAGCACTAGCATTGAAAGACTCCATGACGTCTTCGTTGAACCGTATGTACGTTGTGCTGAGCGAGACTGACGGAGGGGCGATGACAGAGGAAAGGAATTTGTCGCGTAAAGTAGAGCGAACTTGGAGTAAAGTACGCAGGGGGCTGCGTCAGACAAGTCTCTGCGTCAGATCTCTGCTGACTGAGCACGATTGCGGCTTTCGGGGCTTATCGTCTAGAAGCCGATCACCGTTAAGCGACGGTCACAATGTCCCCAACGACAACGGCGGTAAGTACGACGTTGAAAGCACGACGTGGGGAGTAATAGATGTGGGCCGTCGCGAGTAGTTCTTGTATGCGATGTGGTCGTGGTAGCAGAAGAAGGCTACCCATCGACACCGTGCCCGCCCGGCGGATACTGGCGCATCTATGCGGAGTTCCAATCTTAGCACTATTTAGGATTTCCGACAAAAGCCGGCCGAGTGTCCGCGTACTCGTCCTCGACGCTCGTCTCTGTCTCTCCTCAATCGACTTTAGCCTTACGACAATCGCTTTGTTGATGTGACTCGACAAATCTATTTTGTTGTTATATTTCTGAAGGCAATCGAACAGGTTCACACCTTGCCGCAGGCCGCGCGTACGTGCACGCAGCACCGACACGCCGCTCAAACCTCTTTCCGGTATATATTTTGATTAGAGACGCCGCGACGCGATATCAGCGTTGATGGCGGACGTAGGACCCCAACCACTCCCCGATGTCTTAGCAAATCTTTTATATCCATGGTCTATGTAGCGAAATTGAGTTGCAGGAAACATAACAGGAGTTGTCGCGTGATATGGTCAAAACAATGATGCTTGAGACTACGTAAGTCGCCGTTGGCGGTGGAAGCTGTCGCGTCTAGCAGCTCTACTACGCGAACGTGCCGGGTGTTCCTGATGGTTTTGGACTTGTCGTGTCTCGCTTTGTCTTGCCCTCCTGACTATTCGGACTTCTACAATTTATATTATACGTCCATCTACCGAATCTACTACGGCTCCCCATTCGCGCAGCTATATGTTGCATCTGATGGTCAATCCCGCAATCTCGTTACCATTTGGCCGAGAAGCCAATGTCAGGTTCTCCGGTCTCTTCTCGCCGAGTCCCTCGCCGCTGGGTCCTCCGTATGCTTAATTAGAGATCACCGAGGAGATACATATAAGAAAAGGGCAAAAGACAATGTGGTTCGGACCCCAGAAGCGCTCCTAGTCACACTTTCTCGGTTGCGACGAGCACAGAGCGTCAGTCCCATGTAGATCCGAGTCGAAGTTTGCTGTAAAGTTTCCGACTTCAGTCGGGACCTCCTGTTCTTATCGTCATACACCTGACACCAGTTCCAGGCCAACCTCCCGACTATCCCAAGGCCGCGTACCGAATCACCCGTCTTCTTTCTCTTTATACAGTCGTCTCTTGGAGCACGATCTTCGGCCCGTTCAGCTCATAATCTTCTCTCGCGTTCTCCGGATCTCCCCATGTTACCTTGTCGGATGTCAAATTGACGGAATTGCAAGACTACGCTTTTTTCTGCAACAAGTGAGGATACTTCGTTGGATCTTCTCGAAGCCCTATTCCATTCCGACAAGCTTTCAAGAGAAAGCACACCAAGTTGTGAATTTTCTCGTTTGAATTTTAACCCCTGACTAACTCACGTTTCTTCCTGGCGTGGAGTCCGATCCGAAGTATTCTCTGAAGCGCAAACACGATGCTGCAGCCTGTTAGACACCTCCGCTCCCGTCGATTTTCCATTCTAAATATGATGTGAACTGCTTTCGCCTGTGGCGTACTCGACAATTTTAGGGGTAAATGACATTGCGCGAAGTGCCTACCTCTTGATGCTACTTTGGTTGCGAACAAATCAAAGTAGCCAGAACAGTTTTAGGTAGACACTCCGTGCTTGTGTCGTGCACTTGGAGATCGAATACGAATGACATGGACGCATTCCATCCACCTTTTTAACGCCGGTCATGTCCCATATCTGGACTACCCTCGGACGGGTTATGTTAATTTGCTATCGGACTAACCAACAAAATCTCTCTACGTGAGGCAAACGACCCCGATTTTATAATTCTATTAGTCGATTGCATGGTTTGAGAATCTCATTTCCGTGCAATATTGGGAACTATATGATCAGTCCTCTGGAACTACTGAGCACTTACTAAGACATAATGCGGCACTGTCTGTAGAGGAAAGACCGTAGCCGAGTCCAGTATACCTATTATTCTTATACGACCTGAGTAGTGTAACAGCCCAATGGTACATAGTTATCTCCTCTCGCTGTTTTTTAAATTATTTAAATTATTCCCTTAGAACTAAGCGAATCAACCTTGAAGACTAAATGTTACTGCATTATCCCTCAGTTTCTATCTTTCCATTTTTTTTAAAAACTATACTGGTGTTCGGTACGACGGTCAGTTTTCGTAGAAAACAAAAAAGAGAAGTGGATGCAACACAACGCGCGGCGATCATAGAACATCACAATGATCGGCACAAAGATCGCCGCTGCTGTCCTCAGCGCATGGACTTCTCGCAGCTGCCGATCGTCGCGACGTCGACGTCGAACACAAGAGCATGTCACTTTGCTCGACAGTCCATTCTTTCATGAGAATCTATAGTTATATTGGATTTTATGTAGAGGTGTACTGCACTATGTTTACTACATATTGGTTATCAGATCATCAGCGAGCAAACTTGAAAGAATATAAAGGATCTGGTGAAATATCGGGTGGAAAATAAGAGTAGGACTTCACAGCGCTAAGGAAAACAACAGTTGAAACGGAGACAGGTACGAAAACGCGACAGGCGAATACAAGAACTGTAAGATAGTCAATATAAATATTTAGGAGTCATTTGCCATGCATCGACGTTTAATAATCGTTAATTACAAATAAACCTAGAAATACGTCGTCAGACACGAGAAAATCCATGGCATAGATAGATGCAAGCTTACTTTCCAGCTCATATGGAAGGCTTCTTCCCTTCGTTCCCTCCTTCACCCTCTTTCCCTTGGATTCCAACCAAACGTGCAACGGGGCTCTCCATTTGTCCTGCTACATAAGCCCAGTCCCCTCGGCCAGCGAGCGGCGAATCTGCATGACCAGTAGGGAAAGAGGTATAAAGAGATGACAGTGACGCCCTTGCCTCCCTCGTTGGATGAACGCGACTTATTGGTGTATCGTCCATCGCATACATTGCATTTGCCCTCGAAAATTGACCAAATGCAGTCGTGAATGATGCCCCTGCGCTATCCTCTGGGCCATATACAAAGCTGTAGCCCGCACTATTAGGATTTGCATGGCGAGTACGTGGAGTTGGGGTAGTATAAAGCCCTCCTGCATGGCCGGACCAGGGCATCCCCAAAATGGTACCTCCCGATGCTACGCTGGCATTCGTGTTCTTTGGGGTCGTAAACGCACTAGGTTTCAGGTTACTCTGAAAGCCAGTACGTGAAGGCGATGTTGTATTGTCGAATATACCTGTCTGCTCGTGATTATTGTCGTCAGACCTTCCTCCTGGCGTGAATATTCTCACACTGCGGGACGTATTCACTGGTGTTAACGGACCTGGGCCGGAGGTGTCATCCCAGATCGACCGCCGAAAAAACTCCTCGTCATGGATGCGACCCTGGCCATGGATCGGTGTCTGTAGAGTGGCCGGTGAGCTCCAGTCACGGAGAGGCGAGGAAGAATAGAAAGCGACGTCGTTCCTTGCGTCCGTATGTACTGGGCGATCTTCCGTAGGAGCAAAAGTTGGTTGGCGCTGACTAACCCAGTCTGGTGTCGAAGCACGCATGTGCGATGTACAGTTGTGGCAGAACCACGGGTCGTCCTCATCGCCAAGCTCCGATTCGTCCCGCACGCCAATGCATTCAAGATGATGCCAATTGAAGCATTCATCGCACTGCACTGCTGGTCGACCATCGTCGTCATTATCGCGACCGCAGGCGCAAGCTAATCGCCCCTCCCCTAATCCCCGCAAGGATGCAGGTCGTTGGCCATTTCGTTTCAGCCTTCGTTGAGCAAGCACTCTAACAGAACGCTTTGACAATAAAGCCAGACGAGCATCTGCAGGATCATTCGGGAAGAAGAGTTTGTTGCTCTTCTGCATTACCGAGATAAGCTCAGTGTTATCGCGCGGGTTCTTCTGTACTTGTTGAGGATCGGTCTGCAGAGGAACAGCCTTGCCTCTGCCTCTTCTCAAGGCTATAGGCGGGTTTTCGTGTACTTGACCCCCCAAAGGCGGAGAAGTGGCTTCTCCATCGTTCTTATCTATCTCCAAATCGTCGTCGCTGTCCGTGTCATGGCTGAAGTACCTTTCAATCCACTTCAGCCGATCAGCATTGCGGGCATTTAGCTCGTCCTCACGCTCTTTTTCGCGAAGACACCACGGAAGCTCTTTGTCCACCCAGCGAGGTTCAGTGCCAGTTCTTTGAACACTTCGGATAGGAGTTTTGCCCTTCTCTGCGATAACCGTGCCTTTCCTTTTTTTTACCATAGCTCGCTTCTTCAAAGGAGAACCGAGTAGCTCATCCGCTTCCTCAGGCGGGACATTCAGAAGGACGCGACCCACGCCTTCAATTTCTGCAGCGTAGAGTTTTGTAAATGCTCGCTCTGTCGACCCTTTAAATGCTTCAAGGCGCTTGCGTTTCTTAAGCTCCTTCTCGCTAGGACCAGTTTCTGGCTCCAGATGTAGCAGAGGTTTTGATGGCGACGGTCCGACGGGGGTGTGGTGTGCGAGCCAGTTAACCGCCTCTTGGCTTCGACCGTCCGCTGCTGTGATAGGACGCTGTGGTGTTCGAGGTTCTCCGTATGTTCCGTACCCATGAGTCATCAAACTTTCCTCGAAACTCTCGGCACTGGTCTCTTGGAAATCGAACAGCTGAAGTCTGCGTCCTTTCGCGGGACTTGTGGTGATCCCCAGTCCATCCTTCCCGTTAGAATCTCCCTCCATGGTCGCACGCAACAATCTGACGTCTTCGTTGCGCTTCAGCCGCTTGAAATACTCCGGCCGCCTGTTCTCCACCTCTGCAGTGTGAGCAACCTCGAGCGAAGAGAGATGACTGCGAATTCGATCGAGCTCGCCACCAGGCTGTCTGAAGCTTTCGCCTTGCACGGATTCCGCCGAAGTCCTAGCAAACGGTGGCGTTGTTTCGGTAGAACGAGAAGGCACCGCCCGGTTCTCGGTGATACGAGCAGGAGAAAAAAGTTCCACTGCGTTTACAGGATGAATTATTGGCTGAGGGATCAGCAATTCAACCGAACGCGTTCCCGAAAATGCACCATGATTGGCAAGATTCTCATCGCCCCGCGCTTTCTCGGCAAAAGGAGAGGAAAGCTTGGACTGCGGAGAATGTACTTCTGGAGACTTTGACTCTGAATTCATATTCCTGGGAGACGAACTAACGGGCGCAGAAGCCAATAGAAGGGGAGAAGGTTCAACCTTCACACTATGCATCCAACGTAAGAAGCAGTGAAAGAAAGTAACAATGAAAACCCTTACATGCTACGATACTCTTGTAGTGCCGAAGATAAAAGAGGCCTTTATTGCATTCAGCGAGCGAAAATTCGGAGAAGGCTGATTCTTATACTTACGCTGATACTGGCCGTTTAGTTGCAAAGGCCAGCGAGCTTGCGGGACTGGCAAAATTGTTGATTACTAGCTTGAATAAAGCCACAACTCTACACGAACCTCGTTTCAGGGGTAACGGTCTGTTGCGACCTCAAATCAGGCTTCGAAACTTCTCGCTGTAGTGTGTCCGACCTGCCGAAGGCAATTAGATTTTTATATACATCACAGAAAGCATGGTGCGAACCGTGGTTGTATGCGAGGGACCAGAGAGGAAGTAGAAGCCCCGCCGAAGGCTCGCGAGTGACTAAATAAAATCTCAGTGAGGCTGTATGCACTCCTGACATGATGGCACTTACGAATAAGCCAAAGGAGACTCAGGAGATCCGGTCACTCCAGGAAAATAAGGTATGACGTTAGCAGTTCCTTGACTACTAATGCTATTAATTCGACATCTCGCTCTGCTTTATTGACTTTGGTTGCTTACGATCGAGGTGTGGGCAAATGAGCGATGTAAGATTCAGTAATTCGAGGGAAATAATTGTGACTGAGAGTAGTTCAGCTTGGTCTCATAACCAAAGGACCAGCACTACGACATACCGTGCGGAGCCCGGTTCGCTTTCCGGCCGTGTCGCATTACTTGTGCCAGGTGCTGTGGCCAAGAAACGGGAAAAGGGTCGAACGTCCCCCTCACCATCAAAACCAGAGCCTCCACGAGTATGCTTCGCAGACGACGACGACGACGACGAAAGAGCGGGAATGCCGGGGTGTTTGGGCGGGTCGGACATGAGAATGCACGATCGGATTCCGGTAAAGGCACCGCTTCTCGGTCTAAGATATCGTAGTGTTGCAAGCAATTCTTGCCGTGATCGAAGTCACAATGCCTGACCGACGGACACCAGCGAAAAGAAAGGACGGCGATGAGGAGAAGAGCGAAGATTACGACGACGACGAGGAGGAGACGGAGAGTGTGTGCTTTGACTTTGGCGAATCCCTCGAATGTTGAATTCAGCGAAATTAGTAAGCGGCCTTTGTCCTTGCCGAGAAGTCTATTTGAATTTTACCATTCTTTTGATTTTTACGTTGACATCGTGCAACACGTGCGACGCGAACATTCTGTTGAGCATCCCTGAACAATGCATGTTCGTGCTCTCGAGTTTTACTGCGGAATAGGTCTGAACTTTACTTGGTTTGACGCTGATAGTAGTCCTGTGCTCATCGGTTCTAAAGGCGGGTTGCATCGCGCACTGAAGCTCAGCGACGTCGAAGCAACGGTTGTGCGCGCTTTCGACTGGGATCAGATGTCTTGCAGAGTCTATAATGCCAATTACAACTTGAACAGCTCGAGTATAGTCAGGAAGGTAAGAATTCATTTGTAATACCTTTGTGCATAAAATTCATCGTCGCGCTAGGTAGACTGATATTTCTACCCTGAACGCATCCGATCTAGTCGAACTCGACGCGCATCTCTGGCTTTTGTCACCGTCGTGCCAACCGTACACTGTACTCAATCCGGCTGCTAAGGGTGCTGCTGATCCAAGGGCGAAGTCATTTCTACATCTAGTTGAGCACGTCATACCGGATCTCGTGGGTCTTGGTCGTGGACCAAGATGGATACTGGTGGAAAATGTTGCTGGATTTGAGGTGAGTGACCAAAGGTCATTTCTTAGCTTTTTTTGAATAATTAATTAGGTATCGACAACACGTCAAACACTTGTTGACGTCCTCAAACGTTGCGACTACGCCAGTATCGAGCTCGCACTAACGCCTCTGCAGTTCGGCATCCCAAACTCTCGTCTCCGTTATTACCTCCTTGCTAAAGCACGTCCCATGTCATTTGGTGTTGCCTCACGAGAACCTCAGAAGATATGGACATGCATTCCCGGCCACGGTGATCCTTGGGTAGATGCGTGGGATAGCTGTGAAACTTCCCAACTGAAACATTATCTGGATTCCAACATGTTTTCTGACGGTGATATATACAAAGTTCCGGATCGTGTGCTCGAAAAGTGGGGGCGGTTGTTTGATATTGTACTACCTAGTTCGCGAAGATCATGCTGCTTTACGAGAGGTGTGTCGTGCTCTATATTTGATATTGGCGATGTTCCTCATTTTATCTTAAGGGTACACACAAATGGTAGAAAGAGCAGGCTCAATTTTGCAAATGAACGAGAATCTAGATGTTAGTTTTTGTTTCCCTATCTTACACAACTTACATTGACGCTATACTAGACAACACGAACATTCGACGAGTTCCTTTTTTTAAAAGAGCTGTGCAACTCAGAAGCAGCGCAGCCTCAAGCACAAATTTCGTGCGTACACTCTGCTCCTGTCGGCATTCTACATCCTCTCCACCTCCGATACTTCACACCCTCTGAGCTACTGCGCCTCTTCCACTTCGATCCTCCTTCGAGCTTTTTGACTGGTAAAGACATCGCCAATTCTCATGAAGCACCGCACGCTCAAGCCAACCCATCCAAATTTATATGGCCCGTTGAAGTAAGCGATAAATCAAAGTACCGTCTTCTCGGAAACAGCGTGAATATCGAGGTGGTAAAGCGGCTGATTAATTACCTGTTTGAAGCCCAGGAATAATCGGGGGCCTTTTCAATTGGAGAATTGCAGGATGTCTATGTGAAAGTGCAATATATAGTTTCATGTGGCGTATTAGTCCGACCTAATTTAATAATGTCACTTTTCTTTGCGACATGGAATCGAGGCGCTACGGCTACATAGACAGTAGTTTGCGCAAACGTGTGTTGCCGACGCTGCCGCTTACTAATTTGAGGACTGGCAGTCACAGTACTTTTAGAGGGCTACGTGCCTAATTCTTCTTGAACTGCAACCACGACCATCTCTTAGCACTCACGCTCTTACCGCGCGCCATCATTTCGTCATTTACGCCATATTCACCTCCTTCGGTCTTCCGCTGTTCCGACGGAAGATTCATGCCTTGTCGCCCTCACGATTCCCAGAGAAACCCGGAAAAGTTTTACCATCCCAATCCACTCATCTTAATAGTACGTGTCTGTTGGATCTATGTTGACACAGACGACACCGTACAGAAACTGACTGTTCAAATTAATAGTCATAAATTCTGCTCAATATGGGTTCTGAAATTGTTAACGTTCGTCGCGACGTCGATGACAAGTTTTACCGCTACCGGTATGTAGTATACGTTCCAACCAGTGATATCAGTTGTTTTCCAACATTTCTTGCATTCCCATCAGCATGCCCCTTCTGCACACAAAAATTGAGGGCAAAGGAAATGGTATTAAGACGGTCGTCCCGAACATGTCGGACGTTGCTCGCGCACTCTCTCGCCCGCCAACCTATCCCACTAAGTTTTTTGGATGTGAACTCGGTGCACAGACAACCTCGGACGAGAAGGGTGACCGCTACATCGTCAACGGTGCTCACGACGCCTCGCGCCTGCGCGAGCTGCTTGACGTCTTCATCGACAAATTTGTCTTGTGCGGTTCGTGTAAGAACCCGGAGACGGATCTAGTCATTATAAAGGGCGACGTCATCATCCGCAATTGCAAGGCATGCGGTCAGCGCACCTCGGTTGACATGCGCCACAAGCTGACAACGTTCATTCTCAAAAATCCTCCCAAGACTCCAAAGAAGACCAAGAAGGCCAAGGACGGCACTACAGTCGATAATGGCAGCGTCAGTCCACCCGATGAAGAGGCAGAAGAGGCTGGCGGGGAGAGTGACGACGAGCTTACCAAGCGTATCAAATCTGAGGCCGCGGTGCTCGCTACGGATTCTACTTTAACGTCAATGAAGGAGGATGAATGGGCTGTGGATACGTCCGCTGAAGCTGTCAAAGCTCGTGTTAAGGCCCTCGAAAGCAGCATGCAGGCTAGCCTCGTCCTTGGAGATGACGACAGCGATGATGATGTCAATAGCCCCTACGCTCAGATCGGCCAGTGGGCTGAACAGAACCGTAATACTGCCACAGCCATCGACGTTTATAAGCAGGCACATGATTTGGGTATCGAGAAAAAGCACAAGACTGTACAAGTCCTCGTCCAGGTTTTGTTCACGGAGGAAATTGTCACGGAAATTCCGAGGTTTGCGCCTATGTTCGCAAAGGTGTGCATCGTTGTGCCGTGTTTTGTAGATTGTAGCTGACCGGATGTATAGATGGTCACGTCGGAACGACACCAGAAGGCTCTCCTGGGGGGTATTGAACGTTTCGTCGGGTTTGCGCATCCAGAACTCATTCCAGCTATCCCAAAGATCCTCATGATCTTCTACCAAGCTGATGCTCTCGAGGAGGAAGTTTTGAAGCATTGGGGAACTCATGTGAGCAAAAAATATGTCGATAAGGATACCAGTAAGAAAGTCAGGAAGGCTAGCGAACCGTTCTTGGAGGTAATGTCTTGACTGTTTACGTTCGTACCGACGCACGTTCTAACTTATGACTAGTGGCTTGACGAGGCTGACGATGATGAAGACGATGAAGACGAAGACTCCGATGAGTGAATACGGGTATAATACTAGTGGCTGCTAGTCAAGCGGGTTTTGTTCCACATATGTATGCATCCTCTATCGATAAATATCGGTTGAATAAACTCTATTGCTCGTTTCCTGTCGGTCCCTTGAGAACGTGAGATCATAGCAGGTGAAATTCGCAAAGTCCAGTCATATGATCATGAGACGCATATAAAAAAACCCGGCATAGCCGGACGACGTTCGTCGAACACCCTCGTCGTCAATCTACGTACGCTAGGCATGAACAGTAAAAATTTCAAGGGAGAAAGGACGTTCCTCGTCGGTATCGGGTGCACGGCATTCATAAAGGTGTTTTTCGCTGCGTGAATTGTTTCTGAAGAACAGAAACTTTATACTGGTTTTGTAGCCAAGAGGTTTGAGAACTACTGAGGATGTGCGTGTCATTTGGTTTCTAAGCCCGTACCTCATCTAAGCATTATGGACTACTTTCGCAGATGGGACTGGAGGCTGCTACAAAAGCTCTCCTTGATGCCGGTATCACATACGACTCGGTGCAAGTCGCTTTCGTCGGATACTGCTTCGGCGATTCCACCTCTGGCCAGGTTCGCCTCTATTTCCTCTTTAATGTATATCATATTCGCTAATAATCAATGCATGACCTCTAGCGCGCATTATACAACCTCGGACTCACTGGAATCCCGATCACCAATGTGAATAATAACTGTTCCACAGGCTCGACAGCGCTTTTCCAGGCAGCCTCATGGGTGCGAGGCGCTCAGGCGGACTGCGCTCTAGCCCTTGGGTTTGAGCGAATGGCTCGGGGAAGTTTAGGTTCGAATTGGAATGATCGGGTCCCGCCAATGGCACCCTTCAATCAAGTCGTTGAAATGACCGAGGAAACACTCGGTAAGAATCACGGTCCGAACGCACCGCGCATGTTCGGGAACGGCGCTCAAGAATACTTTGAGAAGTATGGTGGAAGTGTCGAGCATCTCGCGAAGATTGGTAAGGGATTACTTTTGTTTTTAATAGTAAAATCAGATTTACGCTCACCATGTTTAAAACCCGTTCAACTTATATTCAAGCTTCAAAGAATCATAAGCATTCTACCAAAAACCCTTACTCGCAATTTAGGAGCGGCTGGAGCGCTGAGGAAGTGCTGAAAGCCCCAAAGATTACAAACCAATTGACAAAATACATGTGCAGTCCAACCAGTGACGGAGGCAAGTGATTTTCGTTCAAGTAAGAAGTCGTCATGAGACCTTGAGCTGTTTTTTTATCAGCGGCCTGTTGCATCGTCGCTTCCGAGGCCTTCGTGCACTTGCATAGTCTCGAGAACCAAGCTATAGAAATAGTCGCACAGCAACTCACTACGGACTTGCCAGCGGCGTTTGACAGTCGCAGCGCCATGGAGCTTGTGGGCTATTCGATGTCGAAGACCGCAGCTGACAAGACCTTTGCACAAGCAGGCTTCGGAGACGGCGAGGGACGTGACTTGGTCGGCGTAGTAGAGCTGCATGACTGCTTTGCTGCAAATGAGGTATGAGCATGTTTCTATATCTCCGTTGTACTGATGGTACCGATCATAAATAACAGCTCATCACTTATCCTGCTTTGGGCCTTTGCGCTCCCGATGAAGCCCATAAGATGGTTGATAGAGGAGACAACACGGTAAACATATCTTGAATGACCATGCAAAATCTGATTAATGAGGTTTATAAATAGTACGGTGGAAAATATGTCGTAAATCCGAGTGGTGGACTCGAAGCCAAAGGTCACCCTTTGGGTGCTACAGGTTTAGGCATGCACTTCTATATTACCGGTTTGTTCTTTTTTCGCCTTGAAACAGATACGACAAGTGATAACAGATTTTCCCATTATACTTCAGCTCAATTGAGAAACTGTAAGTTTCGCAGCCGAAGGAAATGCTGCACATTGCTCAACCATCTCCCCCGAAAACAGGGGCCGGGCCTATGCAAGCGCCAGGATTATTCGACATACCCGACAAACGTGGCAAGTTCGGTCTAGTCCACAATATCGGACTCGGTGGAGCGGTTGTAGTGAGTCTTCTTCGTAGGCCTGAGTTTTATAAGGAAGGCGGAAGAGACGGTCGCGACCGGTGAGGCAAGAGCTTGTAATTCGGATAAATATAAACTGACGCTTATGTGAAGACTCGGATACAATCACGCCCACGAGTGCCGCTCCATCACTCGCGCAGACGTGGATAAAGTAAAGGCTAAAAAGAACTCTGAATGGTTTCTTTCTCTGGCAAGGCTATAAGTCCTATGAGTGATTATGCGGACCGGAGCCGGGGTCTAAATCGTCCAGCGCATATCTTTCATCATCCATGTACTCTTATGTCGGCCATTTTGTAGTTTTATAACATATACGTAGTACAAGTTCGCCTAAAAGATGTGAGGACGACGAAAGACCGTTGACCAGTGGGACGAACATGTTAAGGGAAATAAGGAAATAATGAAACAAGATTAGTGCATGAGGAGAGGTTCTGACGTTCGGGGTCACAGATGATCGACTGTCGATCATGACATCCACGTATTTCCCGTATCAGGAAGATTATCTTCCTCATTTGGTTCCAAGGTATTGATTTTATCGAAAGTGAGAAGTGGCAGAAACCTTCATTAATGGCGATTTAGTTATATCTTTTACAGGTAGCTTATCTGTAAGAAACGACCCGCCTCATTTCTAGCAGTCAGTCTGAATCGCAAACCAAGCATCAATTTGGCCAAAGCAGATGACGATAACTCCTGCGGAGCATACATAAATCGAGTCGCATAGACAGTCTCAAGTCAGCTGCTCTATACCACGAGCATCATACCAAACGCATATTACGTTTTCAGCCGCCAGTAGTATCTAGCGGTGACAAGCATGAAGGAATAAGTCGACAAATTTTTTAGCATGTAAAGTAGCTCTTTCTTTTGAACTCGCACAATACCTGGGCTTGGGCCTGCCACTCGGAATCACAATGTTGACTGGTCTAGTAGCGAATAGCTAACAGATGTGCATTCAAGAACGACATCTGTTTTTCCTGGTACGTGTCAAGTATCATCTTCAAATTCTCTCTTTTAGCGCCTAAAAAGCAAGAGCTCAGCAAACTAGCAGGTATTCAAATTAGGACACAGAATAGCGTACCTCTATATTTGGTGTATAATGGATCCAGCGTTTGCCTATACGATTTTTCGGTAGAACATCAGTAGCTTTTTGATATTCGATATCTCTACAATTGCAACTTGATTAGCATATGTGTCTCCGCAGCCATCATTTAGATCGAGGCTATTCACAAATGATACTTAGTAGTCGATCATATTTTGGCTCAGAATAATTGACGTAGGACCGTTCGACGCCATTTCGTACACATATGCAACCTCGAAACCATGTTGAACTGGATTTTTAAAAATCACGAGGATATTCGAAATCCGTAAGATTGAAAGTGAGAACATACCTCCTAATTGGAGCGATAATACCATCTGCGAATCCGTAAACATACACGCAAATACCTGCACACCATGCTGGCTCGCCGCTTGTGTCCTTTCAAAATGGAGGGGTTGAAAGCCACATTACATTGGACCGCGCTGACGCGCTTTAATTGGCCGTTCAGCCCAGATGCATCATTTCCTGTGCCAAGGGCGAACCAAGTGCGCATCCGAGTAAGTATCCATTAAGGTGTTGAGCACTGCGTGATACTCCGCTGGAGGCAAAACTGTCAGAGTCTTATTTGCGACGAGCCACGAGTAGCACGGATGAGTTGAACGTCGACGGGATGAACAAGTTGCCTAAGGTGCAAAAGTAGTCGTGTAGATCAGTAAAATAGTATTTATGAAAAAGAACACCCGTTTCCTAGCTCTCAGTGGTTACCTTCGTCCAACTTGGTGCCCGCAATGAATGTATGTGCGCAAAATGGCCGCTGGTGAAGAGCTTTGATAGAAGGTCATGGATGACTCCGCCAGGTCCATCGATGACAGGCAGGAACGAAAATTCCTCCTGTATAACACTGAACGCGACGTTCGACGTATTCACCACCGTCTCGAAGCTCGTGGACCGCAGGTAACCACACTCGGATAGAGCGGAAGCAAATCGCTGCCAGTTTCTGGAAGCGTTAGACAGCGTAACGGACGCAACCAAACCTGATTCGAGTTCTGTGGTTATACAGAATGTATAATATGTGTCATTAGAGAATCAGAGATGATTTGACGTACAGCGGCTCTGGCGATGCAGAAAATCGGGCCGAGGAGCAATTGGACAATGGCGATGGACCCAGCGTTCCTGCCAAAGACAGTGACCTAATTACAATAAATAACACCGCAACATTGACTGATAGACAAAGTAGAATGGTAATAAAAACACCTGAATTCTTATCATTTTTGAATGCGCTATATTCTGGCGTACCCATTGTAGTGCCGCTATGACATCCTTGTTACCTAGGTTGAGTACACCTCTTTGTTCAGCCTCAGTCCCTTGAGGAAATCCGAAGGTCCGAGGCGGTAGTTTAAGTTGATAGATGATCGGAGCGTCCCGAGAAACTCTCTTTAACTGTGAAAACCGTTTTCATAAAATGAAACATGACTAGTAACCCTTCTAGTGCTCTGCGTGGCGATTGCGCACTCATTAGAAAGAAACGCGGACCTTTCTATGACCGTATTGAACTATAAATTGACGCAACCATGGCACAGCCAGAGAACCCCCCTCCCCCCTCGTTATAGACCTGTGCCAAGACCGGTACGCCACTTCCCGCAGTCGCGTTCAGCGATGTCGGGCGGAAGACGTTTATCGAAAGGCAGTCCTCCGACCTGTCCAGAGCGGACATGTTCGTCCATAAACTTACCCACAGATGCCGTTTGCAAGCTCATATAGCGTTATTGGGCTTGTGTATAAGAATAACACTTACTAGTTGGGTACATACACCGAATTTACTCGTGTCGAGTTCCGCGACGCTAGGAGTGAGTTTCAGGAAGCGCAAAACGTAAATCCCAGCGGCAGGCTCGGCGAATAGTATCCAAGTTTTCCGTAATCACGAGAAAATTGCCTGTAAGGTCTAAAAGTCGTATAAACCCCCAAATTTGGTGTAACTGCTACCAGCGGAACTTGAGATTCTCTGGATTGGAAAAAAAGGAAGTTTCCATGCCCCCAAATGAGGATAATGTCCATTACTAAAAAGTTATTTGTCCATGGCACGTTAGAAAGTGTATGGAGACGGCGCAGGGGGGAAACGTTTCAAGCGCAAGGTAGGAAACTCTCGTTGTGGTTTGGCTTAGTTCTGATCGACCGGCTTCGTTTCTGTCCGGATATCTTGAATTTGGACATCGGTTTTTAGAGTGCCGCCAGCCAGACTTATGGGCATTTTTTTCACTGTTTAACAAAGAACGAAGTCGAGCTCGTAAGAAAATATGCAAGTCACAAGTCGAAGTTACAAGAATTATGCAAGTTCGAAGTCGAGGTTGTAAGAATTTATGCTAGTGCGAGGTCGAGGTCACAATTCCCACGCATTACCTATGCGAACTCTGAACTCTCAGTTCGAACTTGATGGTCGAACAAATCAAAGTCACAACTTGCTCGCTAAATTATTGTATTAAAAACTCACTGAGTTTCACTGATTATGTTCAGCTTATAAGTCCATGCTCCTAGGTTGACATGTCTATTATTTTGCTGTGTTTAATACCTGGTATGGACCCTGGGCCATATTTTACATCCAGAAAAGGCAATTAATACCCTGAGAGTCTGACCCATCTCCATCACGTGTTCTTTCAGGACTATCGCCTGCACAGACCAACTTATGTTAAGCAACAATATCTCGTACGAACTCGGCTTTTCTCGGATACGCAAACTTGGGCGGCTCGTGGACCTCCTTGATCCCGAAAACTCGTTGGACGAGGATGACCTTTTTAACCCACACGAAGATGCGGAGCCTTTCATCAAGCACGGCCCGCACGTCTCTTCGTCTTTGCGCAAGCTTGTGGAGCTACTACGGGACAGCCTTCCATTAGACTGTGTAGTCGACGTTATGCGGAAACAGTTGCTCCTGGTGCCGGTGATGCAGCTGCTTCCACTGCCGGAACAAGGACTGGGAGCTCCGCCTCGATGTACTCGGCAGGCTCATCCAGTGACTGGTTAACGAGAATGAGAATCCTCCCGCCGCCAGCGTAGCGCTCAGACGTCACGCCCAGTGGTATAAGCGAAGGTGCTTCACCGCAGATGCTGTTGATGCCTTCCCCTTTGTGGTCTTCGGCGTCTGAGTCGAGACAGGGTGAACAGGTTGGAAACAACCTTTGGCCAGAAAAGTGATATGCGCCAACTGCGCAGGAATTACATGCATGAAGTTGGGCACCTTCTCAAATGAAAACTCCGATTTGCGCTTTTTGCTTTTGGGTGCTTTGCCTTTAGACTTCGGTGCTTCAGGTGCCCGTGATGGGTGAGATGTTACCCGCAGCCTCATCCACATTCATGTTGATGTCGCCCTTTGCCTCGACTTTCGGCTGCCTCTTGCCATCCTTTCATTTTTCGTTTTTCTTTTTGTAAACAACCAAGTAAAATGCGAGCAATAAAATGGTCTCACAGTCTCCATAGTGTCACCATTATCGGTGGCAGCCACCTTCTCCTTTTCCTTCGTCCTTTCACGCGCTTCCGCTTTCGCGGTGGTAGACAGCCCAGCTGTCGCGACCTTATCGACAGACTCTTTTGTCGAAGGTTTAGTCAGCGAGGGGTACGCGAAAAGACTCGGTTTCGCATTGGAGATGGATTCGAACTTCGGAGTCTGCAAACAGGGAGAACTGACGAACAAATAATGAGACTGATAGTAGTCCGTACCTTTAAGTCACCATTCAGACCAATAATAGGAGTAGGCTCCTCCGCAAGGCAAGCGCAGTGCGTGAGCGGATACCAACATCAGAATTGACAGAACAAGACCATACCGACAATGGCACTTGCGTTGTGATCACCAATGCGACTCCGCAGATCGATCGTCACTTCTGCGCCCACCACCGTTAATAAGACCCTGGCACAGAATAGTGCCAAAGCGAGCCATCGGGTCCTCGTGTTTGTTCGCAACATTTTTTCACCACAAAAACTGCGAGCGCACCACATAGATAGCGATGATGCCTCGGACTGATGTATGAGAACCATTCCCAAAGTGACAAACGCACCCTGGTGTACAAAGTCGGGGTCTTTGGTCATTGGCTCGAGAGTATCTGCAGCACCCTGAAGTCAAGTTCCTGTGCGAGTTATACTAAGGGAAAGCGAAGTACCGCAACAAACATGAGGCTTGTAACTCTCGCCAAGGAGTTGCATAATTTTCGGTACCTGGCCAGGGCTCTTGAAGAGCACAGATGCGAGGGAGGTGACCACTGTGCGACGAGATTTATGTAGAAGTATCGGAAACAGTAGCATAGAGATGCTTTTGAATGGCACCATAATTCGGAGTGCCAGCATATGCGAGAGCAACAGAATAGACACTGCCATAGCGAAGGATAGGATTTTAGAAACAACTGTGTAAACAGCAATACTAGGTAGGGAGGAGTATCTTTACCTTCTTAGCTAGAAGCATCGTCACCATGTCGTCTGTCTGTTTCTGCCAATATAATAAAGGAAAGCCAGTCTGACTGCAAGACCGCAGATGATTTTCTCGTGCTGCGTTTCTCCCGCATACGCCAGCACCTCATCTGCAAAACTCCCGTCTACAGTAGCAAGCATGAGCTATGCTGAACAACTTCATTCGCCGCAATCTTGAGCTTGTCACGCAAATAGCCTTAGGCATCAGGACCGATACAACATCCTGCGTCGACCAGCCTCAAGCGCATACAGAGATCCGCTTTCCGAATGTTGAGTTCCATGGATTGTTGACGACACGAAAGATCGGCATTTGCATTGTAGGCAATGTGGCTCGGAAGTATCCGAGTGCATTCCCTGAATCAATAGATTATTTATTCGATAACTTGAGTCACGCCATTGCAAATATACCCACTCACCACAATACTGGGGAGGTCAGAGCTGCGACTTGCAAGTTGCAAGTTGCGATCTGCAACTTACGTCATCACCGCTTCTGACTTCCGACTTCGGAGTTCGACTTCGGAGTTCGAACTTCAAATCAGAAGTTCGATTTTTCAGCGATAACAAATGCCATACAGACTGAGGTCTTCGAGATTTACAAAATGAATCTCGAAAGCTAGAGAGATTCGACAGAGTAACCAAGTCCGGCTCGTACGTACATACGGTGTTGACTTACGTAAGTACACAAGACTGCCCAGAAAGGACCTCGTCAAGGACTTAGTCTTGTCCACTGCATGTCTCGCCAAGTCGTATCATACGATGACCTCGACGCTCTTCCATCTACCTCACCACAGGCATCGCCAGTAAAACCTATCTCGAGCCCGTCCACAATGGCGGCGGCGGCGGCGACGACACGCCATCATCCTACTTCAGTTTCAAGCAAAATCGCTGCACCGTATGCATCCTCCTCACCGCCTGCAAAGAAACGGAGACGCGACGAAAGTATTGCAGGTACCAATGCGTTCGGTGATGTCGGCGATGATGCTATCTTACGCGTAGGTGGAGATGCGGTTCCAGCCAGTGTTCAAAACCCGTCTTCGTTCCTCCCTTCAGCACCAAAGCCCCCAGTCAAAAAGAATAGAAGGCGTAGTCGTCGTTCTGGAGCAGGAGATGGAGACAGAGCCGAAGTATCGGGATCAACCTCAGGAAGAGCCGCAAAGGGCGGGGGCAATGGGAGCACGGGCGTGTCAATGCAACATTGGGATGATCCCGGCGTACAAACCGAAGAAATTCTGTACGATGAAAGCATTGCAGACGAAAACGTATGCGCAGTCAAGACGGATGGTCTTACTGGAGAAAGAGATTGGGAAGGAGGGGGCGAAGGAGAAGGAGATATGGGTGTTGAAGACGAGGATGAGGACGAGGACGAGGATGAAAGCAGGGAACTCACACACGACGAGATTTGGGACGATTCAGCGCTTATTGCGGCTTGGGATGCTGCAAATGAAGAATATGAAGTGATTACGATCTTAGACATCCCTTTTCTTATTGTGACGGTTATGCTGATTTTTCCTTTGTGTGCTCTCGACCAGGAAATGCACGGTAGAAATAAACGATGGAAGAAAGACCGAGTGCACAAGTCGCCACTGTACGTGCTGTCTGCCACAAATTGTAATATCGTTGCTACATCAAGCTAATGAATTCTTAATTTCAGTTGGTATAACATCCCTCCAGATAAGCCTCCGGCCAAAAATAAAGCCAAAGGCAAGGGTATTGAGAATAGTTTCTCCACGGCTGCGCCTTCGAAGCAGCAGACTCATACGCAAACTTTGTTGGGTGCGGTCGAGTCATCTGCGCCGCTCGATTTCAATACCTACATACCCACACATGATGCATCCCTTTCTTCTGTGATTCCCTCGAAGCCGCCACCTGTTCCGGAAGGTACCCAAGCAATGCTAAGCGATGTCACGGCATACTATGAGACGATGCTTCCTGGTATGTCTGCGGTGCCTTGTGTACCTTTGATATCTGTGCCTAGATCTGAATACATCGTAGCATCAGTGAACTCTCTTGCTGAGGAAGTTGGTGCAGTTAGTGCGGACGATGCGTTTACTCGAGCGATCGGTGCAATGTACTGGTCCGGCTACTGGACCGCTGTGTACCATGTGCGTATTCCTACATCGTATACCAGAATTATTGGCGGCTAACTTATTGATGCGTGATGTTTGCAGTTACAAAGGAAAAACGAGCAAGAAGCTCCCGTGAAAAATGACGTGATGAATGACGAAGACGAAGTACAAGGACAAGAAGAGGAAGAGGAAGAAACAGAACTACTAGTGTCAACTCAGCGCTGACAGCAAGCGGAGTTTTATTCACCGCAAGACTTCTCTTGTTGATTGACGCGTCTGCGACTTATCATGAGTATGTATGAGCTATCCTGAAATTTACAAGTAGCCAAGAATTTGAATTGATCACCTTCGAATTCAGACGGTCATGGGGCAGATTTCGGATCGCAACTGGAAGGAGTTGGATGAAGCGTGAGCAGATTTAGCGTTTCCTCCTGTAAACTATGAGGGTTTGAGCTCGCTTGACATCCGTGTTCAGGCCCTTTTTCCCCGTAAGGATAAGGGATAAATATGTCACACTAGATCCCGGTGAACAATTCAACGAAACACAGGGGACACATCTACGTACAACGACACATTGCTTTTAGGCTTGGACTGTCCTCTTTTCTCTTTCTTCGCAGTAAGAATGAATGCAATCAGATTGGCATGAATGCATATTCTTTGCAGGCCTCGCTTTTGATGGACAGGCTGTGGACAGATTGAGTCCAAGATGTGTCTTGATGATGAGTATCTGCTGTGCAAGAGAAGGCAGTGTATCATTACCATGCGCACCCTCGGCAACTTCCTCGCGCCTATCTTTTCTATACGTGGGAGCACTTACAGTCTGGTATGCAGCGGACTAACGCAGTTAGAGATCTCGAACCTAGTAAATTGAGGAAATGATGGGCGAACTATGTAAATGCCGAGGCTCGGGGCCGCTTTACCCTTCCGATTCTCTCGCTCTTTCAACTCGATATCTCTCTGGTGCAAACTAGATGAGGGCCAACTCGGTGGCGCATGAGTTCCTGACAACCTCCGTCTACGGTCTCTTTCTGAATACTTTACTTGTCGATTGCGTCGATGGTGCGACTGCTGCGGCGCGCATTCTGCACAGGAGGGATACTCCGCTCGTCACCGTGAATATCCCTCTCACTGTGAATCAAGACCAGCGATATGTGGTCGGAGTGAACATGGTACGTCCCCTTAAGTATTTTCATCGAGTGCTGGTCACGCTAAAGTCTGTCTTGGTTGCAGTCGTCTTCGCCAGATACTCAGCGGTTCAAGTTCGCTTTGGCGGCGAACACAGGATACAGTGCGGTTGCTGGAACGGCATGCAATGGCTGTGATGGCGTGCCTACGTGAGCGCTCTCCTTGAGAATAATATGCTCTATCATCTCTGACATCGTTCATTTGCATAGCTATAATGCTTCTGCTTCGTCGAGCCAAAGGCCATTCCCTGGATCCCAAAATGTTACGATTGGTTCCGCGACGATCAGTGGACCTTTCATCAAGGAGAACTGTGGCCTTCAGGAAGTTAACGGATCAGCTTGGCAATATCCTAATCAGACTAGTGCGTTTTGCATAGTATTTTGCTTCTAAAATTTGTTGTTCCCTTACCCCGAGAGGCGAAGAACAAACCGAACTAAGGAACCTTTTTTTTTTAAATCAACAGTCATTGTGGCAAATGACACCTCTTCTCTTTTCTCTGAAGTAACTTCTGGGCTAATTGGGCTTGGGACGAATGCGAATGGCGAGACGGGAGACTTCTCCGATACCGTCTTTGGCGGATGGCTGACTCGTAACCCCACGCATGATAATTTCACATTTGGTATGAACCTCCAGCCCCCGACTTTCACGTCCGATGACGATGAAGGCAACGGAGGATTATTGCACTGGGTAGTGCCTGATTCAAGCGCGTACGAAGGTCCCATCACTTGGAACATCGCGAATACCTCGTCCGCTGCAGTGGGCACGTCTTCCACTGATGGCGTGAGTGGAACAACTTCAAATAGCGGCCTCGAACTACCAGAAAGTGACTGGACAATCGAGTTGGATGGGTGGGCTGCATCGATATCAGGAGTGACTGTGGCAAGCTCAAATAAGTCTCAAGCGCTGATTGAACCTTTCTTCCCGGATATATATTTCCCTGTTAGCCAAGCAAATATTTTTTGTAAGTACTTTTTCTGAAGCCACCCCCCCCCCCCCCCCGGGATTTTGTGCTGCACTTCTCAAACCTTTTCCTACAGATTCCGCTGTCCCCTCTTCGGTAAAATTGGACTCACTTGTAGGTGGAGCGCAAGCATGGAACATTCCTTGCGGAACCGAGCTATCGGTTTCTTTCACGTTCTCCGGCCAAGCCTTTCCAATCAACCAGAACCAGCTCATCGTGAAGCAAAGCGACGGGACTTGCGTGGGCGCCATTCAAGCATGGCCCGACTCGTCCGTGAATAGTTTCCTGCTTGGAAGCAACTTTATCAGTGCATTTTATCTGTAAGTTACCATTAATTCTTTGCGAACTAGATTTTATATCGCTTTCCTCTGTCAATTGCAGTATTTTCGTCGCTGGCCGCCCTGGCTCGGATAATCCCAACTCCATAGGTATGGCAATGCGTGCAATTAAGCCCTCTCCGAAGCCCATCGGA
>JAJOHG010000365.1:0-25548 GCA_021029095.1 Phellopilus nigrolimitatus | reverse complement strand
TCCGCAACCGACGCCGAACGGTTTACTGCTCCCAGATCAGGCGAGAGCAGGTCAGCAAATGTCAAATCTCGAAGCGCAGGAGGGTCAGCGTCCAGATCCTCCACATTTTCCGACTCTCAGTCGGCCCAAGTTTATGGAGATGTTTAAGGGTTGGTTGGGAGCGTGAGGGGAGCAACCCGATCCTCGCATCCTTCAGCTAGGGGATCGTCAGATTGATCTTCATGATCTGCACGTAGAAGTGATACGAATGGGTGGTTCCGTAGCTGTGGGTTTCCCGTTTTTTTTTTGTCCTCGACGTGCTTCACTGACTGTTGAATAGGTCAAACGCCATGAGCTGTGGCCTGTCATTGCAGCTAAGATGGGCTTGATGCAAGTTAATGGCAGTGAGCAGAGCCGAATGCAAATTGCGAACCACATCAAGCTTGTGCATGAGCAACTTCTCGAAGCGTTCGAGTTGTCTGTGACGCAGGCGCTGATGAAGCAACAAATGCAGCCGTCATCGCAGCAACCGATGAACCAGCCAGGTGCTCAGATTTTACAGCAGACGGGTTCCACACCGACGCAACAGAGTTTGCAGATGCTGAAAATGGCGAACGTTCCGGCGGAAGTGATGCGTTCTCAGGGATGGCCAGAGCAATTCATCATGCAGGTCGAGACGCATAGGCCTGCTCTTCAGCAGCAATTGCATCGGATTCAAATGCAGCAAAGGATGAAATTGCAACAGCAGCAGCAACAACAACAACAACAGCAGCAGCAGCAGCAGCAACAACAACAACAACATCAGCAGCAGCAGCAACAACAACAGCAGCAGCAGCAGCAGCAGCAGCAGTCTCCACAAGCGTCGGTTTCAAATCATCCGTTTCCGAATCAGCAACAAGCCCAGATGGCGCTTCAAAATTCACCATCAATGCAGCCTCAAACCACAGCCTTAAATGGGTCTGGGCAGCCTGGAATGGCCTCAAGGTCAAATGACGTGCTTGCTCAACGTCCCCCGAACGGCCACAATCCTGGACAATTCGCTGCTTTCCCGAATCTGGTGAGGCCTAGTCCAGAAATGATTCGCTCCGCGAATTTCTTCATCACTCAGCAGAAAGAAGATGTCTCAAGACAACGAAGTGCGTTCCTATTCTACTTCGTCGTATATTAGATTGTCTGACAATCTGCATATTTAGACGTGACACACCTTGACGTTAGACCCGTTTCCGAAGCCGAGAGGCCGACATTTAATATGGCTTTTGAGAATCTCTGCAAAAGTATCGCGGAGCTGGATAAAATTTTGCCGATGTACCATGCTATTATCACAGATCACAAATCAACAAAAGGGATTGTGTCAATGGTACGTCGTCATTGATCCTTCGTTTTGCAACCTGATATATTGATTTTATACTTTCTAGATTGACTTGGTAGAAAGACAACGACAACTCCTACAATCTCCGACGCCTGTTTTCATAACGGATTTGCAAATGCTTAGGCAAGTGCAGGGTGCTGCGAATGAAATCAGGATCCGATTCGCGGCTGCTCTACGCCAGTTACAGCAGCAGCAGGAAGCTATGCGTGCTCGTCCTACGAATATGCAACCACCGCCTGGCGACAGCGGAATTATGCCGCAAGTAGGCATGCAACCGGGTTACGCTATGAATCCGATGACTGGTACTGTCCGTCCTTCCACCGCGCATCAACAGCCGCCCCAGCTTTTACCTCAGAATCAAGCTCCACCGCCTCGTCAGATACCTCCCGCTCGCCCTCCTTCTGTTATTCAGGCGAAGCCAAAAGGGTTGTTGGCAACGTCTTCGAATACTGCAGAAAGCGTACCCTCTCCGTCCGCTTCGACCCCAGTGCCATCCGCTGCCACGCCTAATCACGTGCATGCCTCGCCGCAGACTCCGAAGTCGCCTAAGGTGAAGGCCCCAGCTAAACCCAAGGCGCCGAGGCAGCGTAGGGCATCGAAGGCTGTGCCTCCGACTACACCCGTCGCGCCTGCGCCTGTATCCGAGCCCGCACCCAGTCCTGCACAAGTAGCTCCTTCACCTTCAGAAAACCCTCTAAAAAGACCTCGTGAAGAAGAGGCGCTGGTTCAGTCAACGAGTACTGTCGTGCCAAGGAACGTTGCAAGTGACGAGGCGCCTTCGAAGCGGATGAAGAGCGAGCTGGCTGAGGCGTCCGAAGCAGAGCTGCCAAACAGGCAGGCGGAGGCGGAGAGTATCAAAACGACCCCGCAGGCTGCGCAGTTCTATAGTGACATGACACAGATATTGGAGCTTAGCAATAACTCTGCTCTCCCTCCGGATCTTCAGGAAACACTTGCTCAGTTGGTCAAAACTGTAGGGCCGGGCATTGATATCCCAGACTCTGCGGCGTCGTCTTCAGCAACAGATTTGAATGGTGGTACCGGAGCCATGTCTCCGAAGGCCGAGCCAACTGGAGATGACCTGATCTTCAGTTTCCTCGACTTCACCGCGTTCCAGCAGGACGATGAGAAGGCGGACACGCCGGATCTCGTGCCAACGTCGTCGACAAACCCGAGTCCGGAGTCCGGCTCGGGCTCGGAGGTTGACCATGTCCTTCCGCATGCGACTGTGCCAGTCGACGACGCGGAGATCGTTGATCATGAGACTGAAGTGAAGACAGATTCTTTGTTTGACTCTGCCTCCGACCCGCTACGCCTCGGGTTCTACGGTGAGATTGATGGTGGCGAGTCAAGTTTTTATAACTCTTCGGACTTCTGGAAATGGGACATACCGCCTACTTCTGGGGACAATTCTTGGGCTATCTCGACTTAGATGTGCTCTCATTTTCCTGGTTCTTATTTCTCTTCATTTCGCGTCACTCGGAATTACTACTCCTTCCGCTTTGCTTTTGTGTAACGTTTATTTATCCAGTCTGTTTTCTGTCTTTTGTTTGCCCTACACCTCTTTCTTCTACCCTTCCTTTCGTTGCTTCTTGGTCGGCACCATCATACGATTCTACCCCTCGCTCCCAGTCGTCTCATCGTATCGTATATCATATCATATGCATATCATGTCATCATATCCAGCACATTGTCGTACCTGGTTGTTTCATCCTTGCTGTACTTGTAACTTTTTCTTCCCTCTCGCGATCATAGCTATCCAATATAAATTACGTGGAATCTAATAGTGCGGATTTACAAATACAACATGACATTGGATGACACGATTACACCGAAATAGTTTACTTGCTCGTAAGACCGGAAAGAGGAGCGAAACACGGGAAAGCTCATGATCACCTTTTCAAGTTTACCCCCAGCGCTTTAGCGTCCAGAGCTTTGGACTGATCTCGCTTCAGAAACGGGTCGGAGTGGCGAGCCGTGTTTTGTATTAACCGACTCCGAAGCGAGAACGATGCTCCTGCAGCCTCCGCGGTTGATGAGCGATTCTTTCCTGCGAGGCATTTCGGACGATTGGGTAGCAACAACCGTGATTGTGAGCTCAACGAGCTCGAAGGACGTGAGACAGCGCCAAGTGACCCAAGCTCTGCGGCAAGCCTTCGCCGTTTCGCATCCGCGTCTGCACGATGCTCCAATCTTCCCTGCGAGAAAGCTCTTTTGCTTCTACTTTCATGGAACTGTCATCTGCGACGAGCGCGAGTTCCTCTGGAAGCGCATATTTGTTCTTTACGGCGTCGTCGGCGTCTTTTTTAGCCTTGTCGAGCTTCTTTGCGGTGCGGAAGTGCATGCGCGCGCGGGAGGAAAGGGTGAAAGGATCGCTGTTGTAATGGTCCGAGAGCGATTGTAGAGCTTCTATACGAGGTTTCTGGACGTTGTTGAGGTGTGATTCGGCTTGCGTGGACTTCTCAAGAGCTGCAAGCGGGTCAGAAGGGCCCGCTTTATCGGGGTCTGGCGAGAGCTCTGGTCATCTAACTCGGAAACAACACATTCCATAGGACACGAACCGTGCACTGCGAAGCCACCATTCTCCTCCGGATCCCATTCTTCATCCTTCTGACGTGCACCAGAAGTCACAACATAACGCGTGTTCTTCGGATCGGTCTCGATAGTGAACCAGTTATCGCAGAGGTGGCACTTGCAACGGAACGAGTAGATAGGGGTCGAGTAGTAGTTTCCGATTTTCTTCTTCTCGGCATTGTATCGAACTCCCATGCCAATGTGGTTCTTGCAGCCATCGCTTCAGACATAAGCGTTAGTCAGTCGATTCAGCAGCACAAAGCGACACTGAAGGCACATACCACCAGATGTTGTATGGTAGTTCAAAACGCGTGATCAGAATACCCTTGTCAATCTTGCGTGCTCTGTCTCCGAGGGCATGTTTCCCTGGGATTTGGAGGTAATAGTCAGACCTAGCTGGCGAGAGTTATATGTATGCTCACCTCTGTAAGCGTTTAAGCTGCTGTGCTCCTGAGGATCGTAATCCGGTGGGTAGTACTTGTTGAATCCTGTGCTTGCTTGAATGAAATGTACACTGAATAATTCTCAATATGCGCACCTTGCATGACCGGTAATAGCAGACTCGTGAAGAGAACGTCTTTCGCTTCTTAGGTGGTCTGTGCGCAAATGTTTCCATTTATGGAACCTGTCGATGGCAAAAATAGCGAGGACGCAAACTCTAATTTTCCGTCCATACACACAAACCACCAAGAGCCTTAGGTTCGTTGTAGACGACGCTCATAGTTGTCCAGCTTTGCTAACATTAAACTCTGAACAGTCACCGCTGACTATCCTCAGAACATCAAGACAGGATGAGTTACGTCGCTAAAGGTGAAAAGGAATACGACGCTGCGGGTGCCCTCCCCCAAGCCAAAATCCACAAAATCCGCATCACACTCACCTCCAGCAATGTGCGCAGCCTGGAGAAGTGTATGTAAAGCTGGTTTAAAAGCTCTCCGGCGTTGACTTATTCATGGCGTTTGCATTTACTAGTTTCCGGCGACCTGATCAACAGGGCCAAGGACAAGCAGCTCCGCGTCAAAGGGCCTGTCCGCCTCCCCACCAAGGTCCTCAAAATTACGACCCGCAAGACTGTACGTCGATAAAACTGCTTTTTTTTATTTCTGGCTTTTCCTGACAATGTGCGCATCTAGCCTTGCGGCGAGGGTTCCAAGACCTGGGACCGCTACGAGCTCAAGATCCATAAGAGACTCATCGACCTTCATTCGTCGAGCGAAATTGTCAAGCAGATTGTACGTGTTCGTCTAACTTCCGTTAATTCTACTTCTGATTATGGTTGTAGACGTCTATTTCCCTCGAGCCGGGTGTTGAGGTTGAAGTCACCATCTCTGCCTAAGCAGCTGGACCTTCACCCTAAGCACTATGATCCACTCACATTATGTTGTATGTAGTGCATGCTAGGTCATTGATGTGCCGCTATTTCATGGGGTTTGAGCTTGCTTACAAGAACTTCTATACGCATTCTATCTGCTGAGTTAAGGCACTCAAGACTCGTCTACTATTTGTGATGCGTTGCTTTCGATTGGAAGTGGGTTCGCAAGTGTTTGCTGAATGTGCTTTTGAATGTTCGTTTAATGTGACTTTGAGGGTGCTGAACTTGGTAAAACTTATGGCGAAAGTCACATTGCGAGCTTCGTTCAGCATGCTCCTCCACCGCGCTCACTTCCGGAATTGACGTTCTCTCAGATATGTCATTATCAAAATGATGCATGGAACAACCAATGATAATTCTGGAAGAACGACTACATTCTTTGGAACAATGACACGCAAAACAAACGGATTTATCAACTACATCGTCGTACAAGTGAGATGGTAACTAATCTAGCAGAGAAACGACACGACCTTCGGACACATGTCTTGGCCAGAGAATCGAGGGTTGTGAAAAACATCGTCCTCTAAAGGCTGCGAGACCTTGCCGAGGATACCTTCGCCAGTTTGGCCGCCGTCTTCCTCGCCAGGAACATTGTTTGCTTCTGTCTCTTTCTGCACTTCCAAATCGCCAGCGGCAGATGCAGATGGCTGGGGGTTGTGCCCGACAGCAGTACTAGACTGGTTCACTTGAGTAGTCTGTTGTGTTTGTGCGTTTGTCGGTGTGGAGGATCCGGAAACCTGCTGCATTGCCGATGAACGAGTCGGAGTTTCTACCGGATGGGAAGGCTACGGAAATGTATGCTTTCAGAACGATGCTGTGCGAACACAAGTTAAATTGAATCTACCACGGGAGCGGTGAGTCCACCACTAAGCACAGAAAGAATGAGAAAGGCGGAAAAGTGAGTAATTATCATCTATACCTGAAGTGAATAGTTAGATCTTGTTCCGCAGATGGAAAAGTGGCGAGAGCATATACCACTTGGAAATCGGTATCAAATGGCCGAGATTGCGGAAAAGAGTGACTCAGAGACTTGCTCCTGTATGGGTAAAGAGAGACAGAACAAATGGAAGAAATTGTGGAATATGATCGAGCTTATAAGAAAACGATTGTGTGGGAACGTACGACTTCATCCCAGGTTAGTTTGATATTATCAGCTCGCCAGTCTTCTGTCCACTCACATTCGCAGACACGGACAGCGGACGCTCTCATTGGAACGCATAGAAACCATCGAGCGTTCTGCCTCGAACGAGATTCCCAGATTGCATCAGCGTTCGCGGTGTTCCAGGTAGTTATAGCAGCATTTACGAATACGATTTGAGGTTTATTAGTGGATGGGTTCCTATAAATTCACCAAGAAAATGGGCGTACAAAATTGATCCGGATGGCACTGTAAGATTGCGCTGGTAGCATCACGTTGGCTCACAACAACTTTGCTTCGAGGCTCTGTGTTGATCTCTTGACCTGTTTCAGCCTCTTTTCTTCCATGATATACAAGAGTAATTGAAGGCGTGCAATGTACAATGCAGGTGTTTCGGAGCTGCCTGGAAGGGGCTGGTACTATTTATTTCGTGAAGTCCTGTTGACAAATAGCGGACAAAGTGTCGTAGTGGCTTGTACGACTCCAATGCATTAAAGAATTTGCTTATTCGTTCTTATGATTCTGAATTCGTAGTGTGGCCTTCGGTGGGTTGTGGCGGCCGATTGGATTACCGTGTTATTCGTTTTGTAGTGTTGCTGTTGCGAGAACGCGAATAGAGATCATAAGAGTTCTCTTTAGAAAGAAAAAGATCGACACTGCCTGGTGTTGACGACACGTCCCGCTCTGACTCTCACTTAGGGTGAACAGCAATCAAAGTCCGGGTTCTGCACACTGATTTAGAATGAATCGCATCATACGGAGACCCTCCTTGGAATCAAGGAGTTACATATTTATGGTCTAAGAGTACGGAATCCTCACGCGGGGGTAAAAGGCGCTTTCGATCTCGCTGCCATTCTGATGATCTGTTCGACTCTTTGACTCACTCCAGAATGCCAACACCTGTCAACATCACAACACTGATATTGATGCTGTTAGATGGATTCAGCGAGTGCCGCGCATGCACGAAATTCTCCTCAAATATCATTAGCGCAGGTTCCCTAGCTCGTCTGGCTTCCATCGTAGGCTTTCGACGCATTCGCTCGTTCCTCTTGAAGCTGCGTGTTGCACACCGGTATCTCGTATTCATCGTTTCTTTAAACTCTCTGCTGGCAGAGTCCATTCTACTTCATGTCTTCATCAAGTACTTCTCCGATCTCTCCCGCTGAAAAAGCTCTCTTAGACCACTCTCAGCATGGTGCGTATCCTCAATATCTCTGTGTTTTTTTTTTATATCTTCGACTCAAAAAACTTCTTTTCCACGACTTACCGGTCAGTCCAGCAAGTGGACGAGTCTGTCTTTCTAGGCATACAAATCGCTGGAGGACATATTCTCCTTCCCATCCTGGTTCTCACCATCATCTTTTCACGCAAAGTGACACGCCACCCCGTCTTCGTAAACTTCTGCATTTCGTGGATATTTTCTTCC
This sequence comes from Phellopilus nigrolimitatus, assembly GCA_021029095.1. NCBI lineage: Eukaryota > Fungi > Basidiomycota > Agaricomycetes > Hymenochaetales > Hymenochaetaceae > Phellopilus > Phellopilus nigrolimitatus. Next base: position 17,690 of record JAJOHG010000365.1, on the reverse strand, counting down.
GTTGTCTACTCATTGCTGTACGCGACCTCTTGGTATTTCTTTGTGCTTCTGTAAATTGCCTTGCAGAATGTACCAGGGGAGGAGCAGTAACGACCTTCTCTCTCTCAATCCGAGTTACAATTCCTGCCTCGTACAAGCAGCTCTAATATATGGATCACAAGCATTGTGCGTTTTCCTGCAATTTCTAAATTAACTCCAAGCTGACGAAACAATGCTATCAGAACAGCTTGCACTAACCTCGCACTTGTCGTGCACGTAAGATTTTCAGCCGTTTTCTTTGCCAATTTGTCATTTACCTCCTTTATTTCCTATTTTTTTGCGGATAGCTCTGGGTCGTTCTGCGCTCATTCGCCAAATCAAAGAATGTGAGCTTTCTCGAAGGGAATAAATGGGGAATGGTGTATACGTGTACGGTGAGCTATTTTATGGATTAAGCATTTTCAAAAATCTTCCTCAGAACGCGTCAGCTTCTCGTAGTGCCCTTTGTCGCCTTTGTAGCACTGACAATAGCCACAATGGTGGTACGCCAGAACCAAATCAGGCTTCGCGATAATGCTTATTCTTAAAAGATCGGAAGTCCATTCGCGATCGATGAAGGCACTCGTCAGTCTATACCCGACTCTAACCTCTCGATCCCTGGTGTCTTTTATTGTGTAATTTTGACAAACGGAAACTTTACTGCAAATCTAACATCGGGATTTTGGCCGTGAGTCCATACACAACAGCTCTACAGACTTTGTCTCATCATTTGTTTTGGTTTTGAGGCTTCGCGTTGCGTATGCATTTTCTGCTACCATTTCATTCGTCACAGTTTGCCTCGAAGGTGAATGGTGTAAATATTCTTCTTTCAAAGCGTCTCTAATAGGACAATTCCTTCTAAAAGCCGTCATCGCACGACTAATATATAAGCAGCGTGCAGCACTAAAGACCGTCCCGCGTGGCACTGGCTGGCTGGCGCTTTTCCTTCGTGTCGTATTATTCAGCGTTTATCGCATCTTGGCACTTAGGTGACCTTCTATTATGACTCCTGGTCCTGCTGATCTTGACATTTTTGCTCCCAATCAGTTTAAACTTGGCCATTATTCTACACCCGGACGAAATTCTGCTCGTGGGTATTGCCAAAGACAACCTTTTCAACGGTGTCATCGACTATGTTCAAGCCGCGAGTGAGCCAGATGACAACCAAGTTGTTACCTGTTACTCACTTTTTCTAATCGCCAGTTCCACTTGTCGCTTTCCTCGCGTTCGCAACAGAAAAGGCAGGCGAGTCTCTGATTATAATGAACCACCGTCTAATATACATGCTTGTACCCTAGGACGTTCTAAATGTTTGGTGTTTCTGGAGGAAAGGAAAGTCTACGGAGCAAAGCCAAACGAAGACCGAAAATCCCGCATATTATAAGGAAGGTAGTGGGGCTAATGGGATACAATGCTGAAGAGCGTCATTTGAGCAGGGTATCTGCAGAATAGCGATGGGTATGTGTGCGATGTGCGAAAGCTGCGATGCCTCTATTTTACAATTAAGTGGTTTGTCTATCTAGTTTAATGGCCCGTGGGGGCTGAATGAAAGTGTTATAAGTTACCAGGAATAATATTAGTCCGTACGGGTATTAGATATAGATGGCATATGATCCTATCACCGGGCGGTGGTCGCTCCGCCCTTCCAGTTGACGCATGGCCTGATCGTCTAGCGACCCGTAGCCAAGAGCGACGACCTCGCCTTTGCGAGGACGGTGAACCGGGGGAAGCGGCGAACTAATCAGCGTCGGTGAGGCCACGTTGGTGTCTTGATTCAGGTTGCCGTCCCGGCCAAAGAAAGGGAAGAATCGCCAGCCACGAGATGACGAAGCGTGCTGTCGAATCATGAGGTCTTTAGGGGGAACTGGAGGCCCTTCAGACTCTTTTGGTTCTACATTGAATGGAAGAGACGCTGGAGCAGTTACTATGGGCGCGGAGATCGCCAGCGTCGCAGAATTAGACCGAACGCGCTGCTTGTCTAGGCTATGAGAGACAAGAGGCGTGGTCGTGGCGGGCTCGATCGATTTCGATTTCAGCAACTCGGGAGCACGGGCCTTTCGGTTAGATCGGTGGCGGGGGTTGACAATATTTGTAAATGACCTGACTTTGGATGGTACCGGTCCATTCTCCTCTTGTTCTAGAGAAGGGAACAACAGCGGCTGCGAGTCCGACATCACAGTCTGCGGACGGGAAAGGTCTTTGGAGTGTAAAGGAGGAGCGAATTCGACAGCGGGTAGGGACGTGATAGACGACACCGATGAGGTTCGGCCTCGAGTCGATAAAGGTTTCAAAGCGTGAGTAAAAAATTGCCGCACGCGAGGTCCAAGTCCACCGCGAATTTCGGAAATGGAGTCTTCTTCCGAATCTGGTTCCACATGAATTGTCGTTTTCCAGAGAATCCTATCACACCTATTTTGCGATCAACATGATTCAATAAAGAGCATGACGAATAACAATTGAGAACATACCAGCTAGGCACTCGTTGCTTGCTTGAACTGTCGTACATTCCGCCTTCGGACTCTTGTCCACTGGTCTCACTAGCCTTTCCAGGTAGCATACTTACGCTCTTTAGCGACTTACTACTTTTCTTGGACGACGTGCGTTGCAACTCGGATAAACTAGGTGCATGTGATTGGCCGAGCTCGATTGCTGAAGCTGCTTTTTGAGCTGAAGACGAGCCGTCTAGTTCTGCTGCACGGTGATTTTGAGGCGATGATGAGGCGGCATATCGGTTTCGAGGCTTGTATTTCGAGACCTTACGCGGTCCAGATGGTTTGGAAGACATTGAATCGGACGAATGTAAAAGAGCCATCCATTTTGCTTTCGCTTTTAGCGCGGCCTTTGCGATGAGCATCTTCTTTGCCATTATTCCAGCCCCTCCCTCTCCGCCCTCACCGTAATTGGATTTCGAGCTCCGTGAGCGCACAAAAAAACCGTCCGTGTCATCCGTATCATCGTTGGCTGTGAGGCGTGTTTGCCCAGATGTCGACGTGTTTGCCAAGGAGACGAACGAGCCACTATCTTCGATCTCAAAAGATGTACCTCCCGAGCGCTCTGGCCACTCGTCAGCCTCGAGCGGCAGTGTAGTGTCCATAGTATCTTTCTCTTTTACCTCCGAGAGGTTCGGGTTCGAACGGCGACTGACCCATCGCTTATTTCCACGCGTCTTAAGAATATCCCTGTTCAGACGAGATCTGTCGCGTTTGAGAGACCGCACCACATCATATTTGAAAGTAGGTGGGAAGTGGATGGGCGCCTCATGAAACCCAACGAAGGCCTTTCCGTCCTTCATCAGCGTTCGCAGTTGATCAAAAGCAAGTGCTTGATCATAATCTATGTCGACATGCATCAACAAAAAAATTGTCTCTTATAAAAATGATCACGACCAACCTTGACGAGAAATTAACCAGTCGGCATGCAACCGAGTGACATCCAACCGGAAGTTCAAGTCACCAAAGACAAACGTATGGTCGAACCTATCCGTCAGGTCTGAAATTTATATATTTAGTTTAGGTTCGAGTATTCAGGGAAAAGTATCGATACCTTCCGCCATAACGCGCGGATCGTCCTGCGAAAGGAAATCATTGACCTGCAATTCAGACTGAAGAAGGTCGCTTTAGTAAGAGTTTACATACAAGAAAGTTTAATTCCTTACCTTTATCTTCGCCATGTTTGCTACGCGACTCATAATACGTTCCTCGTGTGCTACATGGAATGATTTTGAGAGATAGTCGTGCATGATGTTCGATCCAACCTACCTGCAAGATGGGCGTTCACGAAAAGGAGTGTTGTCCCATCGAGATTTACGCTAATGCCGACGCCACCTTTGTTACCGACGCGCCCCCCTATGAGGCCTGTTGTCACCGCTGATCTAGACATACCTACATATGTTTTAGCTTTTTTGCAAGAAGATACGAAAAAAAAAAAACGCGGAGACAAACCTCTAACGAGGGGTTTCAAGTCCTTGTATATAAAAACTGCCACGTAGATCCCCATGAGCCGTTCTTTGACAAGGAGCTCATATGGACCAGTTGGAACCTTGTCTCCCCGGTAACTCCTCCTTTTCCACTCTTTCTCTTTCTTCTTGTCCCTTTCCTTTCCGAGTTTAGCATCAAACTCGCTCTGTACAGGCGTGCTCGACCTCTGCGGTGAAAATGTATGTCCTTCTGAATCAGCAGAAGCGCTGGTTGCCTGAGATTTGTACAGCTCCGAGGCGGAGGACGACCCAGCATTCCCAGAGCGCTGACCACGGCCGTGGCAGAACCATTCCTCTAAAATCCAGCTCCAACCTGACGCAGGCCCGTGTGTATTATTTGAGGAGTTTACGTCTGCTGTTGGGATTGAGGGACCATTCGGGGGCGAGCCTTCGTGTTCGAGATCTTCGTCTCTATCCTTTCCTTCTTTCCCCTTACCTTTTCGGGCACTCTTCTCACCCTCTTTGTGTTTGTCTTTCTCCTTGTGTCTGAAGCTTGCGCCCAAGCCCATAGGAATACCTTTTGTTAAATTAGATGATGCCTGAATTCTAAGCTTCAAGTCCTTACCTGATACCGTAGGACACTCTTGGCCAGCACTACATAACAGGGAACTGAGAGGGGGATAAAAGATAAGGGAGAAGAAGAACTCACACTACGACAAGGTGGTACGGATGACAGTCATCTGCAGTCATATTTGGTATGCGGAATCTGTCGGTTTCGCCCTCTGGACACGGCACGTAAGGCGGGACAACTCCAAGCAGATCCTCCAAGTTGCCCTATTCAGAATAAGCGATACGCCAAGTAGACATATGTTAGTTACGTGCCTTTGGTAAAGAGTCATGCATATTCCACGATATGACGCGGATTTTGAGGAAACGAGGTGGGGGACGCGTCGGAGCGCTCGGCGGAGGGTGGGGCTCTGCGTGCACAGGTGCACTTATCGTCGATGCTCGAGGCGATGTCGAGTTGCTGCCTGGGAAGAGAGCTTGCAGACGCGCGAAGACATTCGATTGCACTGGTGTGCAAGCTCGTAAAACAAAGACGAAACCGAATTCAACATTACGTGGCAAGAGAAACCGCACCTGTCCTCCCGGAGCCTTTCGTGTCTGTCCATGTCAATTCCTTTCCTCCTCCATGGTGCGTAGGGGCCACCCCTGCGGGTGCGAATGCAAGCTGAGACATCCCAGTGGTAGAGATTCAAGGAAACAATAATGCACGAGACGTCTAGTGAACTTGTATACCAACGAAGCGAGCTGAAATGTTGGCGACGCAGTCAAAAGTATTGCATGTAAAAACGACGACTGCAAAATGGCAAAGTAGTATTACAGATGAGTTGCCATAGATTTGCTTCTGAAGTCTGAGTTATAACAGACTGAGTTATGGTGAGCAAATTCGACGAGCCGCAAACTTGATGCAGCAGACGAATGTCTACGTACGTAAATACGTGATCACTACAAACTCTTGTACTCGTTGTAATTTGTATGAAATACGAAAACCAGCAAAATTAGAGATTGGCAACGTAGGAGGCAGATGTACCAGCTATTTTCATAATTTATCTCAAAGTTTCGTACTTGCTTTCCTGCGTACTACATAGCAAAGCGAAGCGCGGGGAAGGGGTTTCCAGGTCCGCCTACCAGACTGGTGTCCAAGGTCCTGATTGGTCAGCAGCACTTCGACATCCGACGTTGGAACTCAGTCACTGGCTCACTGCCTTCTCTTCAGATGACAAGCTGATTGCGGTGTGGATTCCTTGTAAGTGTTTAGTTTGTAATGCAGCCGAAACATGTCCCTTTTCTTTATCCATCCATCCTGCGTTTTGCCTTTCACTTTCTCAGAGTCACATTTATCTTCGCAAAACTCTGATCTGTACTTTGTTTTATCTGCTCACAAAGTCTTAGTGCCACAAAAAAACTCGAAATAATGTTACCTACTGTCAAGCAAAATCTGATGATCAGCATCGTCTTCCAGGATTATCATCTCTGAGGGACAGGTCATCCGTGCAGTTTTGTCTTCCTAGCGATGGGTGCCTTCGTTACTACGTCTATCTTCTGGCAACAGGCCAATGCTAGCACAGGGATTTGGTTCATCGTCATCAACGCCGACTTCTTTTCATGTGTTCATTTTGTAACAAGAAGCAACGCACAGTTGCTCGGAACCTCGCATAAAACAGGAATTAGATCAGCAATCAGCTAGTCGGCTCAGTCTGGGATACTTACAACGGGATGGTGTTCGGATGCCCACATTATTTCTGTACTTAAGCGGAAAGGAGCAACATGCACTGTACCACTGCGTCGCGACTCAGACTGGGCTCGACTTTTTATTACCGGTTGTCGCTCCTTGCTTTGAAGTATTTTCTTTCGTCTTTTTTGTGTCGAATCACGGTATGCACGCTCTTACAATTGCTCACGGAAAGCGGAGATATTAAGAAAGCTTATCTGCAGCCTACACTCTTTTGATTATGCACTTCACCAATTTCGCTTTCGCCTGCTTCATTCTTATTTTTCCGGCAGCGCTGGCGCTACCACTTGGAAAGGCGAGTGCTTTTTGAAATGACTTTGAAGCATCGATCTGACAGACCCACGTGCATAAAGCAGCCTGTATCCTATGACCAGAGAAGTCATATAACCTCGTTTCATGTATCGACACGGGGAAATTCTCCATTGACTGCATCATCAAGTATTGCTCCTCTGCAATCGACGCAGCAAACCGAAATTGTGAGTCGAATGAAATACTTCTGTGGATCCAATGTATACTTTTGCCTAACTCGTTTCTTCTTCTCTCTTAGAAAAACAATACTCTGACCGTGGCTACAAATGCCTATCTTGCCCAAGAGACACAGCAAGGAGAGCAAGTAAGCTCGCATAAGGCAAATACAACAGGCTGTATGACACTGCTGACCTCTCGCTAGAAGGACCCCGACGCGCAAAGCATGGTTGATACTCACAATACGATACACGACACAAAGGGTCCGCGCGCTGCAACAGGATCTAGCCAGCCGTCATCATCCCCAGCGGCGAATTCGGCCTCGTCTGGTCAAACTAATTCTCCGAGACAGTCGCCCCCTAGCAAAGCAGTCGATGGCGCGGGAGATCTTTTGGGCGGCGTGGGCCAATCCCTTACCGACCCTTTAGAAGATTTGAACGTTGGGGGATTAAGAATTGGAGATGGGGGTCGCTTCGGTGGATCTGCGACGTGCGATCTCCGGGAAGGATGTAGTCACTGATCCAGTTAGACGTGAGAATGGAACTAGTGATAATGGTGCAATTCGCCCCATGAGTAGACTATGAGTTTGCTGTAAGGCTGTTTTTGATGTGGATCGGAGACGTCATTGCTAAGTCGAAACAGCCAGTGGGCACACAAATAGATAACATAAATTGATAACAAGTAAGAGAAAGGAACTCTCGGGCCGGATGATACTTCCTACTTCATTTGTATTTCTGAAAACACAATAAATAAGAAAATCGCGGAAGAAAATGTTGTACGAGCACTAGAAGTCTGCTTGACCATCCGGTGCAGATGTAAACGTTCGCGAACGAAAAATATCATTGCACATCATATCAACCAACTTGGAAGGAGAAGCGCGAAGTCAGGCAACCAGTTTTCATCATGATCACTTAAACTGATTGTCGTATTCATCCAAGATATCGTGGCTGGGCTAAAGATGAGCGTTGTGATCTACGTATGAGTACACTGTCGACGAACCCTCTGAATCACCGGGCCCTAATGGATACGAGTTGCCCAGTAACGAGGAACAGAAAATGATTCAGAAAGCAGGCTGAAAGATGATCAGTCACAACTCACGATGGTGCATCAGCTACTCTGAATATCAGTGTTCGAGGGTCTTTGGCTAACGTCGGGTTCATCTTATAAAGCGCATTCAAACCAGAAGAAAGCCTCATCCGACTAAGAAAAAGCGCTGGCTCCCGCTTATCCCATACCCAGATCTCAGATATCGTGCAATTTCCATCTCCGCTCGTTTACATGTAAGTCTGCTGGTGCAATAAAAGCCAGGTTCTCACTCGACACGTTAGACCACAGGCAGGCGTATCATGATGGCCAAAATTTTGGTTCAAGTTGCAGTCTTCACAGTTTTCCTCCACACTGTTGTGGCCTCTCCCCTTGTAAGCCCCACCTTTTGCGCTGGCATTGTTGCTCGTACTGATGGCTTGAATAAATGTGCTGTCTTCCTCAGTACACCCCCAGCAACCGGTCGGATCTCAATGCCCGACGGGTCGCAATAGTGCCTACTGTGGCATCTTCGACTACAACTGCTATAGAAAGCGCGATCGCATTGATTCCTGACTCGGGGAGGACAGGTAGAGTGGCAGGTGAATGTGCGGACGCGGTCGAAGGACTGTGTCCCTAGATGCTGGCTGAGCGGGAAGACGGGAGAGAGAAAATCTGGTGTGCATGATTACTCAGGTCTTAACAAGGATTTTAAAGGCGCAGAAGCGGACTTAGTTTTAAGTACTTGTCAAGTTGTACTACACGAGCAATTGTTTGTTGTGCGGCCTACAATTTTTCTTGTCATGCAGTCAGCGTAGCCTGAGTCCTAGTAGTAGGACACGATTTATCTATTATAAAAAAATGTGATTAGTTGTGATGACTTCTCACGACTTGCAAATGAAGCAATGACCCGTTCGGTTCGTGTGCAAAATGTGGCTGGGTCTAGACTCCGAACCTGGCATTCCGATCTCCGCTTCAACACTTGTGGTGGCGCTAGTAATATTCATCGGAGAGCCCCTTTTACTTTTTGTTTTGAATCCTGGGCTCAGGCGGTGCCGCGCTGATACTACCTCTTTGCATATATTCCAGACTCGGACTTGATGCTACGATGAGAGCTTCCTGCTCATCTCAAGGTCGTTGAACGGTTTTCGTTCTTCTCACGCGCAACCACATCACTTGCGATGCCTCAGACTCGTAATGCCGTGGTCGATGAAACCGGGCTCGACGCCACTTCAAGTCATTGCCAGTGCCTGCGGCGCTTTGCTATAGATGATCTTACACAAGTTATAATCAGATGTCGTCTGAAATACAATGTTCCTTGATCCAGCGCTCATCGATCCAATGATGGTTTGGTGCTGCTAACGGGTTGCACTTACGGCTGGGACACCTGTCTTTCTATATAAGCACAGGAGCTTCCAAGTAACATACTATTCATTCTGCGCCGTGCGTTTCCTCCAGTTGGGAGTGCTTTGACAGTACTTCATTCCTCCATTCCAACCGCTCGCTATACCCCAAACAGCAACTCTTTCACAATCTCCAACTGAATTTCCGGCTCTTTTCTTCGACGTATGTATGCGGCTATCCTCAACTTGGGAGACGCTCAGAATTTCTCTAACTCTGAAACTAACAGCCAAAGTTTCATCATCCAAAGCATGGCGGTCACATCTATGATCCATAGCAAATTGATTTTGCTCGTCTTGACATTCTTCCTGTTGGCGCACGCGGCGCCTTTCCCGCAGGTATGCATCTTTTAATCCAGTAAACGAAAAACCGATATAAACTTTACTAGATCAGTCTCATAGACAGCAAAGTGGGCATCCCGCAGGAGTCTGTAGGAGATCGTTTCCCGCCCGGAAAAAACCCTGAATGCGAAAATTCAATTACTGGCTCATATTGTTAAGAGGTCCGTTGACTAGCATTATGCCTACACTCCAAACACAGCACTGAAACGAGGTATGTTAGATATTTCTAACTCTGTTGCACCCCGTTCCTTTTGACACTTTCCGCTAATATAGATGTGTGTTGTGAAATTTTGAAGGAATTGGATTCGGTTTTCCGGTGGCACGTTCATAACTGTATTTCTGAAGTATGCCCCCTGGTGGCGCATAACTGAAAACTAAGACATTTGGTTAACGAGTGTAGGGCAAAGATTTTCAATGTGTGTCGTGGGAGCCGATGAAAGCAGAGGAAGACGTACCAAGAATAAGACTCAGACCTTTTCAGATACTCCTCTCTTCGCATCGTGTGGGATACGAAAGACGAGGTCATAAATCACTGGCTTTATGTTCCCTGTTCAACAAGTGCTAAGGCCCGCCATTAGACGTGCTATCGAGCTGATCGCCTTGTCTCATACCGCGTAGCCAGGTATTCGGTCGCGCTATTCTGAAGTAACAAAGCCTACGGCAGATATTGCAAAAAGGAAACCAGTCACGACGTCAACCATCCGAGCTTCTAAGCCTGTATTTAAATTTGAAGTCAAGATCTAGGTTGTTTGAGTGACGAGTGCTATTTCTCCCTCAAACCTGGAAGGTCTCTTTCAGATAACCATAGGACTAGTATATTTTCAAATGAAGCTAGGTTTCGAGATAGAGAAACCAAGAGCCTGAGGAGGAGGCCAATTGAATACGACAGACGTGTACCATCATCGCTGTAGTACATGCTTTCACGAAGCATTTCATGTCGCTGTTTCTGCACGCCAAGTCGACGAACCCCAGGAGCAAACTTTAGAGTGAGTATTTTTCAATCGAAAGAATATTCCTTATGCGGCTTCATATTCAGCTGGGTTGGTTCTAGACAATATCTACCGTGTCCATTGTTCATCATGGCCATGGTGTTCAAGACGAATTGCCAACAACTTCACTCAACTTAGTGAAGCAAATTATAAATAAACATTTGTACGAACTTTCACAGAACCCTTCTGCCAAAGTGGCACAAAACGGAAGATGACGGGGCCTGAAACGCGGGCACACACGCGTACGAGCTGCTCACGGAACTCATACTGAAGATAGGCTGGGACGAGCTGCTGAAGACGCGCAGCTCGGTGTTCGCTGTGGAAGAGGAATACCGTATCAGAAGGCGCAGACCGAAGTCCGGTTTACATCGGTCATCTACGAGGATGGGACAGTCACCGCGTCTGCGATCGACGCCACCCCTAGGGTCAGCAGTTGATGAAGGGTGTGGTTTTTCCGTCGTCGGAAACCAGACAGAACGGGAAGACCTTAAGCTAGCGTGTCAAGAAGGCAGATTCCAAGTGTAGAAATTGACGAAAGCGTAAGCGATTGGCGCTGCCCAAAAAAGGAAGACAAAATACTTTCCTTCCATATTTGGCAGCGATACCGCATTCTCGAACCATTTTAAACGTATAATTTACTGTGCTACATTCAGTGCAGTCTCTGCGCCATAACCTCCACTTGTCAATCGAGTACAAATTTTAAAATATCATAAAGAGCCTAACATTGCCTTTTCTACGCTATTGGTGCATCCGTTCATCTTTTCTTCAACTCATTGTTGCCCTTGATCTTTTACTTCCGCCTCCTGCTGGTATCAAGGTCGTTGACCTCAGATGCAAGCGCATCTCAATTGCGATCAACTTGAACTTTTACTTACGCCATGACCGACGAGATAGATCAAACATCATTGTCCTGACACCATCCTTGATACCGCCTGCTTTCTCTTGTGGCGTTCTAGAGAAGCTCTTTCGCAAGAACCTATATTCGCCGTCCGAAATCAAGGGGTCTATTGTTCCAGTTCTCTCATGGCTCCAGATCCATCTACTCAATGATGATTCAGTGTTACCGACGGCTTACAGTTCCTGAAAAAGACACCTGTCTTCCTATATAAACCCAAATGACTATTAGGCCAGTACCGTTAATTTTGCGCAGTGCGTTCTCCTAGTCAAAAGTGCTTTGACAGCACTTCGTTTCGCCTTCATCCCAAACCTTTCGTTGTACCTGTACCACGGCGGACTCGATTCTTCTCACGATCTCCGATCTCGGGCTCTCAGATCTGTCTCTTGGAATATGTATGCGGCTATCCAGACTTAGGGAGATATCCTAAATTTGAATGCCAAACAGACACAATTCCCTTATCAAAACATGGTCGCGTCTAAACTCCATAACAAATCGATCGTGCTCGTCTTGACATTTTTCCTGGTGGTGTACGCGGCACCTTTACCGCAGGTGTGTATATTTATTTTCCTTGTTATCCCAGTTGATGACGAGCTGATACTGATTTGACCAGACCAGTCTCGCAGATGTCATCGAGAGTAAAGTCAACGTCCCATCCAGTCCCCAGGCCCCTGGACACAAGGATGCGATCGCTTTCCCGCGCTTCGAGGATGTAAACGATCGTTTCCCTTCTGGAGAAAACCCTGAGTGCAGAGAATCACTTACTGTATACTGTTAACTGCGCAGAGGCTAGCGAAAATCTGCGCTTCAAAAAAATGTATATATCGGCTATTACGGCTCTCTTAGTTGTACTCGTTCTTCCGATATTTTCCATGGGTATAGTAGATGCGTGTGATACAAATGGTGTTTAGGGTTTTGAAGAGAACGAGAAAGATCGTTCTTCAGTAAACACTTCCGTAACACTATATTACCAATGCACATTGCCCCCGAATCGTGCAGAGCTAGAAGGTGTTTGAAACGAGAATACTCTTCATCACTAGATACGTACTCCGCGAATGTTTCCTGCGCGTCGGATCCTTGCATGTAGATTGGCGAGTACAAGAGTGAAAGTCCCAGGGTAAAAAAGAACAAGAACAATAATGTATGTGGAGAGCCGAGGCAGCCATAGGAAAGCGTGTTGCTTTATACTCGTACATACAGTGGATCAAACTGTCAGCGGAAGACCGCCCGTACAGAAAAGCTGTGGTTTCAGCAGAATCTTTAGCTTCGCATAACCCAGCTTTTTTGAGCAAGTCATCGCCCGAGATTTAAACGCGCCATTCACCAACATTTTCAGGCTTATTGCGCGTCACGTCTTCGTACCAGATGCCCTAGGCGTTCTTACCCAGCAAGAGATTTAAGCGAAGCGATCATACTATGCAGTAGGTCTAGTGCAAGACAAAGCACATAGATCAGAACAGGTAACATTGATTATACAAACAAGAAGGGTAATTTCTCCATCGACCGGCCCCTCAGCGTGCCCGTGCAGCGGGATAGTACAGGCTTTTGTTAGTAACGAAGATCCTCATTTTTGATGAGGCCAGTGAAATAGACGACGGGACGGGGGAGAGCAAGAAAAGAGAAATCATTCAAAAAAGCAAAATGAGGCGTCCGTCGAAAGATGCAGTTCACAGCCTACGCAGCAGCGGCAACGACAGGTGCTTCGTCGCGCTCGCGACTCCCGCTCGCAGCTCTGTGCTCGCGCAACAGGCGATCAAAAGCCTCCATCTGGCCGATGAGCAGCTCGCCGCTCTGAATGCCAGAGTGGTATACGCGCAGAATCGTGTCGACATCGTCAAGGCTCTGCGTACGCACGTCCGCGAGCTCCTTAATCTTCGAGGTGACATCCTTAATTTGCTCGTCGGTGAGCACGAGGCTGAGTTGCTCGACGCGCGACTTGACTGCGTTCCAGCCTGTAAGCCGGTGCCCGATCGCTACGTAACGCGTAAGACCGAAATCCTCCGGCTTCAGGATTTCGTAGGTCGATGGGTTGTTCAGGATCGCCTTGGCGTGAATTCCCGCTTTATGTGTGAAGGCGCAGTAGCCACTAAATTAAATGAACGAGTTAGAATTATGAACTTGATCAAATGGATGCTACGCACGTGATTGGGTTCATGAACGGCACGTTGACCTCGACGGCCTCAGCGACGAGGTTCTCAATCTCACGTAGCATGGGCAGGTTGTACTTGGCCTTAACGTACTCCGGGTCAGCTGCGTAGAGGCACGCGACGAGGCCGCCGAGCGGGGTAATGCCAACGCGTTCGCCGATACCGAGTACGCTCGTGTCGATGTGTGTCGCGCCGGCCTCAAGTGCGCAATAAGCGTTCGCGATCGCCATACCCGTGTCGTTGTGCAGGTGAATTTCGATGTCACAGGCAACGACGCCGCGCAGCGTGCGCACAAGCTCGTATACCTGCCGCGGGTTCGCACAACCGACAGTGTCTGCGATGCCGACACGGTTCACGCCGATCTTGTCGACGGTTTGGTAAATGCTGAGAAGGTCGACAAGATCTGAGCGGAAGGAGTCCTCGGTCGAGAAGCGGACCTCGATCCCCTTAGACTTGACAAAGTTGATGACCTCAATCGCAGCCTTGGTAATATAGGTCATGTCTTTGCCGTGCGAGAACTCGCGCAGGAATGATGAGGTGCCGATAACTACGTCAACGCCATCCACGCCTGGAAAATGCGTGATAATTTAATAAGTCATGCAACAAACCAAGAAGGACAGAGGTGGGGACGGGCTCGCGACATGTTCAAATATCTTATGTCCGCGAAATCGATCAGTCGATATATAAATAGCCTTTAGCCAAAACGACTCCATAGTTTAGATTGCAAAGATTTGGAGGCAGTGATCGCCGTGGAAAGATACCACGACAAGTACGAGCCCGAGAGAACTGGCGTACCTGTCTCTACGGCGATACGCGCATCGTCCATGTGGCAACGGATGTGAGTGAGAACCTTGCAGCGCAGGCCGAGCTTGCAGATGGCCTCGCAGTCGGCGCGGGATTGCTCAGATGCGGCGGGAGACGTGAGCTCAATGTATTCGACACCGAAAGCATCAAGAGCCTTAGCAATGGCAATCTTGGTCTTGGTGTCGAAGAAGGCATTAGCGAACTGCTCGCCCTCTAAATTTCCAAAGAGATTAGAGACGGAAAAGTTGTGACTGGATAAAAAAAAGTTAACCAAACTAACCTCGTAATGTGCTCTCAATGATCTTGAAGTTGGTGACATGGTTGAGGAAGTCGGATGCGCGGGGTGCATATGGGTTTACGCGCTGGGCTGGTCTCGAAGACAGACCGTTGGCAGTGCCATTGATATGGCCGTTGACACCGTTGGCGGCCTGAGTGGGGCGGCCCACGCGGTTATTTTCGACGCCAACCATATCGCTATGATCAACGGGTGCAGAAAAGGAGTCACCGTTGCAGCCTGGGCACATTTTTTATAGATTCAGAGAAAGACAGAGCAGAGGTATAAAAGCAAGCAGAAGGTAGAAAAACGAGTCAGACCAAATCACAGCGTAGTTTAGGCTAAAGTGCATAAAATGCGGCTATCGTCATTTGGCAAAAAATTTCGGCCGAGCAAAACTGCTGATGTAACGTGTGAATATGGCGCGCACACGTGACGTTGAGCGCGTTCATATCTTGCCGACTCTCTCGGTTCCGCAGTGCTCTTTACTGGGCACGACGTTAGCGAGGTCCATGTCGTCCTCCTGAGTTTTCGGGACTACTTGGTCTCGCTCGCTGTTGATGGACACAAGAGCTATTCGTACACTCGGAATCAACCATCCCTTTTCTCTCCTCGCCTCATTGGTCTTGGACATGTCCTCCTCAGACTCATCGTCAATCGACTTACCCGGCGCATTCTCTACCACTAAATCTATCCGAGCAAAGTCGGCTCCCACTACGTATGTCACCGGCAATGACATGAATTGGGATGCGGCATTTGAGACACAACAAAGGAGAAAGGCGAAAGCTAAGGAGAGAGAAAAGGAAGCAGAACAAGAGTCTGTATCAAGTGCTGGCTCTAATCACGGCTCTGGCTCTGGCAGCATGAGACGTGCACACGGGCTGCTCACCCCTCACACGAGCCTCGGAAACGTCCTTTCTGAGGAACAAAGAAGCAGGAGCAAGTCTTCCGCTTCTCCTTCCAACGATTTTATCAGCGAGACCCAGGACCAAAGTGTGGTTGCCAACCCCGAAGCCACGAGTGAGTTCAACCTCTCTGCGACACCGCGTCCCCATGTACCCATCTCCACGACTACATCGACCGACTTCGGCTCGTACGTTTTCCCAAGTACTTCGTACGTCTCCATCGGCGTGCAGACGTCTTTCCCAGCATCTCCGCGGGCATCTGCTCGACCTCGCTCCTCCTCCCCGCCTTCGCCGCCTGCTTCACCTATGGTGCCTCCGGAGACGGCTACGTCGACTTCAGCGCCAAAGAAAAGCAGAAAACGCAAGCTGCGTATATCCGAGCGGGTGAAAGGGAAGCGCGCGCGTTCGCAAGTGATTTAGCGTGAGTTCCTTACTATCATTAGCTGAGCATCGAATCGGAAAGGATGTTTGGACTATCAATTTTATCTTCTATTTCTTTTTGGCGGACCAAGCCCTTTTCTCAGCTTTCCATCACAAAATTTGAATTGGCGATATCATATATTGTCACCACTCATCTGTCCCTCGATTCCCAAAGAGGGTTTAAAATACCAGAAGTCCCGTAAAAACAGTTGCAAGTATTTTAAGCGATGGTTTCTCGTTTTCTCGCTTCTTCTTTTTGAGAAGCTTTCTTTCCTTGCATGCGTATTTTCAAATAGTTTCTCGTTCCCTCCCCTTCAGATTGTATTCTTGATGCTGACACAGCATTTTATTCTTTTTAAATTTGTAGTTACCTCACAGAAAAGAAACGCCGACTTACGCGGGAGCTTGCGCGCGGACCTACACGGAGAAGGAATATCTCAGTTTGCTTATTCACGGGCCCGCCGGCGTCTTCGAGGATGTTGAAGGCGAAAATGAAGCGACGCATATGAACACAGACAAAGAAGACGAAGACGTTGAGACTGAAGCAGAAAAACAGGAGACTCAGAGACAGTAGACCTGGGACGAAGAGTGCGTTCTAGCCGTGGCGGCAGTGGGCCGCTGACGCCTGAGAGCTCAGAGCATGAATTTCAGAGTGAATCGCAGAAGTCACATGTGGGTATGGACATGGGCAGCACTGGAATGCCTTCCCGTTCAACCCATTCAGCATGCTCAGGGTCATCGACAGCGACATTTGCCAGCGCATTAAGTCAATAGTGTGCTCAGTGATAGCTCATTAAGCGTCGGCATGGACGGTACATCTGCCCTTGCTGGTCCGAGTTACACATTCGCAGAGGGGACATCGACAACGGGAAGCGTGGTTTCTACTTCTGACCCTGTTTCGCCCTCAAGAGGAACAGGACTTAAAGCCAGAGAATCGGGAGCGAGAAAATTGGGTGGATATGCATTTGCAGATATCCGCAATCTCGCGCCTCCGCCCGTGCGCGACCCCGCGACTTACTTCATTTGGTTCGATCTGGGAGGTGTGCACATCGCCACTTTTTTTCTTCTTTCTGAATCTACCGACTGACTTACTATCCATTCGTTTCGTTTTTTCTGTACATGTGGACTATTGATTTGGCATGAACTTTTATTCGAAAACGTGGGGGAGAAGACGAACGACGCAGTGCGACCTGCGGCAAACATCCGCATTCTCGAAGTCGCGGTGTGCGTGACAGACAAGAACTTCACGCGTCTTGACGATGGTATCTCATATCTCGTGCACTGGCCGCTTAACGTAGACGAAGTAAAGCAAGAAATGTCGGCAAAGTGAGCTTCCGATTTTCTCTGTTTTCCAGCTGAGTTATTTAAGATGAAACTGCCTGAATGGCTTCTTTACCATTTTTTAAGTGTCCGGGAGATGCACAAAAGTCCGGTCTGCTCGCTGCTTATGGCGCTACGCCGCCCGATAAACGGCGTACACTCGCGCAGGTCGATAGACGCGTGTGTCGCTACCTCTCAAAGCACGATATTGAGCCTAACGGGCGCGGTGTCATGGCTGGCGCCGGTGTCGCATTCGATCGCGGGATGGTGGTAAGCCATATTTTATGTCCGCTTTGACAGAGCTGTGTATTCAATTCTTTTTGTTTGGTTGGTATGACGCACAGAGACAGCACATGGAGAGGCTGGACGCATACTTGGGGCACCAAATTTTCGACACGACTACGCTCTGGGTGCGTTGGGCTGAGTAATAGAAAGGCTATAGTACTAAACAAAATGTTTTCTAGCACCTCATTCGC
>JAJOHG010000364.1:0-25646 GCA_021029095.1 Phellopilus nigrolimitatus | reverse complement strand
ACTCTAATGCATTCGGCTAAGCTGAAAATAGTTCTGCTGATGGTCCTAGGTAATTGCATTTAGCAGAGAAGCGGCGTGCAGGCGGAGCGGTCACATACTCCGTAACATTGTCATCGAATCCGTCGGTATCTTAAGTATACTTCGGCGTTCCTATTGATTAATACATACCGATCAAAATAGACTGCGCACTGCACGCAGAAGGTTGATCGACGTCCACTGCCACCATGACGGAATAAACACAAAATTCGAAGAGCAAGTAATGCATTTCGACTTTCCTGTCAATAGATGTATAAATTTCACGCAGGATTTGAGTATATACATCTAGCAGGCTAAAACAATGTTAAATCAGCTTTGGCGAGCAAGCACCTCTCGCGGAAACCGCCGAGCTGTTTCCGCTGTGCGTGACGTACTGGCTTGACGCCACTGCATTGATCATGCACTTAACAGCCATCTCTGAACCAGCCGGAAGAATCTGGACTTACCGCTATGATCCATCACCGCAGACAAATGCGGCCTCAAATTCCCGTAGCTCGTGTTAATGCCTCGATCTTTGAATCTAGGTTTCCGTACTCGAAGCAAGTGGCTTTCCTTCTCTTCATCTTCGTTGTTTCTAATTTGAACCGACTGATCTCGCTATTCAGAAAACTGACTGCACATAAGTCGTGTGTGAACGCTATAGCATTCTCGCACGGTGACGGCAGATGGCTTGCAAGTGCTGGGACGGTAAGGCCATGAGTTTGACAAATCCATGCAAACAACGTTAAAATGTGGTAGACATGCGCATTCTTCTCTGGGACTTTCATCAGGAGACGGTTGATGATCCCTCCTCAATATCTGTCGGTCACACAGTAAGGCATCTTCCCGGATCTGTGTTTATGGTCTTGGGCCCTATTGAACTCTTCCTCCCGCAGGCAAATATATTCTGTCTTGACTTCTCTGCGCGAACTCAGTTCATATACTCGTTTGTTTCGCTTATCCTTTTTCGTCTAACCTGATTTAACATGATTTCACTTAGCGGAGCTACTGACGAGAAGATCATGAAGTTCGACTTATCGGCCGGTTCAGGAGCTAACGCTTCGCCTTATCAGACTTTCACGTCTCATAAGGTTTGGCTAATTACTTTCCAACATCGCAAATATAAACACTTTGGCCATTTTACTAGGACAGCATTCGCGGCCTTTCTTGTCATCCCGAAAATGACGATATTTTTCTAAGCGCCGGGTAGGTAAGTTAAAGTGTTCCAAGGCGAACAAGTTTTCACAAGCAGTCGTATTTTACCCGTTCTAGAGAAGATGGGATGGTTGCTCTCCATGACTCCAGGACACCTTGTAGCTCAACGCGGCCGGCTGGAACACTCAACAACATGTGCGAATTTACAGGTGTAAAATATCACCCGCAGTCCGATAAACTATTTTTCACATCCGACATCCGAGGGAACGTATGTCTACGTGATATGCGCATGTCGTTTGATTCGGAAAGCCGAGAAGCTCCTGATGGAGCCGGAACTGTGCTCAAGGCATGGCCTTCACTGAATAAATTTTGATTTCGCCGACATTGAGGTCCATTCTGCAGTATGTAACGTCAATCACAAGACGGTCTACGACAAATGTGCAGCCAGAAGCCTCGAGTATTGCAGTAGATAGAGATGGTAAGTCCTGCTTTGATATAGAGAAAGCGTTGAAACTGACTCCAACTCGTGAAACAAGGAAATAAATTAGCTGTCACCTTTCTGGTTAGTCTCGATTCGCGGCGTTCAAATCTCGCTTTGCTGACTACACACGCATTACCAGCACTTTTTTCCGACAATTTATTCGACAGCCGATCCATATCCCTTAGCAGTATGCACTGGCAGAAACCTACCGGATGGTACGCCTGTCCCGGAAGGCGAGCGCACATATAGCAACAGTTGCACCATCAAGGTCAGATCTTTACCTTGACGTTTCGATTCTCATACAGATCGTCTAACGTTGCATCCAAAAGCACGGGTCATTCGGAGGACCGGGACTTGGCGATGATCCTTTTTATACCACGGGATCCGACGACTTTCGTGGATATGTTTGGAAAATTCCACCCCTTTCAGAGCTCTCGGAGAAAAGGCGTGTTGTTAATTCAGATGATTTCTTAAACAATGAGCTCCCGCGAACAATAGGTACTCGCTATTTCTTTGTGTTGAGTGCTTGAGATTCACATGGGTTTCTTTACTTTTGTAAAGGCTATACTTACGGCAAAGTAAACGCCGATAGATATATCCCCATAGATCTATCTACTCCGGCGTTCCGCTTACAAGGTCAGTCCTTTGTAAAAGGAACCTTCCCCTCGTCTTCTCATTCTGCGACCTTAAATTTGTTTCAGGTCACAGATCCATTGTGAACAGCAGCATAATACACCCGCACTTCCCTGAGATCGCGACATCTGGTGTCGAAAAGCATATTCAGATTCATAGTCCGACTGAAATGGCACCGAACATGCAGTTTCAAAGGACGAGTGAAGACGTGCGGCCCCTTCCCGGAGACGAACCGCAATCGACGCGACGGTTTATTCGAGCTTTGCTCACCGGACATAACATGGACGGCGACAATGGCTATAGTTCGGACGAGGAGCAGAATACAATTGATTTTTTCGATGGGTAATTCCGCTTGAAATCTAACAATTTGATGATCTCTGATTGATCTATATTCTAGGGTGATTCGAGAACATGAAGGCATAAATGTCTTTACTGCGGGCATGAGACAGCAGACATCGTGCAGTGATAGTAGTGGTGAGTAATTCGTGTGATAAGCTGGCAGCACGTAAGGTAGTTCAAACACATTGTGACGATCATGTGATGATGCTCTGTATTCGACTCAGCGGCTCGTATGACATTAAAGTTTCCCAGCCTAGCTAGAACGTCTGCCCTTTCGTTTTGGCATAGATAAATAAGTGGGAACAGTGTGGTTCAATTTCAGGATACGACGTGTTTTGCGTCAACGCGTCGACACGACTGGCTCCTTCCTCATCTAATTTCCAGAATTCATGTCCGTTTGAACGCTGTTCATCATTACGCTACATCACCAGCTCAAAAATAGAAAAAATAAATGGGTCACCTTATTCTCACAGCTGCAGTACAAGGTTTGCTCCGAATACTTTTTTTTAAAACGACCTGGTGCCCGAGTCTATCGCCATTGTGACACTTTTCTCGGCATATCAGGACATCACGTGATACCTAGTTGTGGGTTTCGAACCGACTCTACCTTAGTAATATTGTCTTGCTCTGCGGTGATTGTGCGATCCTTTTTTTTCATTCCGCCCGTATTGGATAAAGACATATGCGTAAAACTTGTTTGAAGTAACGAAAAAAGGGCTCAACTTCGTAAAAGAAGCAAAACACGTCAGCGATCTGACACAACATTTGCTCGGTGACGCGATTCTATGTTGCCCGGGCCTGCGGCCGCTCAAGCTGCACATAGCTAGGAGCGCAAACTCATCTGAAGTAGTCCCAGACATTGTTGGGACTGAGTGGACCATGCCGTCGCAAAGAAACACACACGAGTCTAGCAGAGAGGTGCTCGAGCTCAGGCGAGCGCGGGGTGAAGTAGCGTGCGCTGAATGCCGCCGGTGAGCATGCGCGTCTTTTTCTTCCATCTAGCTAGCGCGTCTCAAGCCCTTTCTTAATGTAGGTTGAAGCTGAAGTGTGATAGAACAGTACGTGCAGGTATCCAGAGTATCTGTGCATGATATCATGCGGCTCATTGCGCCGTGAGTAGATCCCTTGTAGCTCTTGTGTGCGAAGAACATGTCCTGGTATTTGTCCGAACGGTGAGCACACATATTTCAATTTCTTCCACATCAACTCAAATATCTGCTGGTCAAAGGAACGCGGTACGTCTTGAAATCCAGAAGACCGTCGTCCGATATTGAGAGGGGGGTGGCGGAGCCGAAGCGGAATTCACATGATCCAGACCAATCAATGACAGATAATTGCTCGTCGTTTTTTTCTGAGTGGATCCAGTCTTTCACCACGCACATTGCCATGATTCATGGGTTCCGACAGATGCAGTCGGCAGGTTAAGCACGACTAAGCCTTCTTGTCCGAGAAGAAGTTGCGGGCGGGTCATGCGCCTTTCAATATCGGACGTTTCATAATTTTACAGTCAACTCATACACAACCTATTGCCGGCGAATACGGTTTACATCAGAGACTTCCACGGGTCGAAAGCAAAAGCTGCGATGTGTATTATCACGTCGAACTTCTTTGTTTTCGACTAGGCGAAGGCTAAAGAAGAAATCAATTGGCGGATAGTAGTTGTGTATGGGTTGACTCAGATGTATTTAGTTTGGCGAACTCATTTCGTGTTTTATCGTTTATGCAGAGCTGCGTTCACAGACAAAAAAAACCTACACCTCAAGCTCGTCGATCGTATCCGGCAACTCGAGAACGCACTGCAGATTGCTCATGCCGCTGTCTCCTCTGTCCAGCACCCGCTGCTATCGGAAGACCTACTCGAAATCAAGAGTTGCGTCAGTTTACCTCTCGATGCCAACGACGATGCGTCTAGCCAGAATTATAAGGACGAGCGCGACAAGGATACCATACAGTCGTATGGCACACTGACAGTCTCGGAACACGGTGACGAATCGTACATATCAAGCGTGGATGTATGTCACTCTTTTATTGCTCATTAATCTCATACTGAAAAACATCTAGGATGTACTTGTAGTAGTAAGTTTTCTTCAGTGATAATTTCGACAGATCCTCATGCCCCCAAAGAAGGAAAACGGTTCTCCTAGGTCAGCTCGGGAAAATGATAGGGACATGATGTCGCCGCTGCCTGCACAGGTGGAGCATCTCAGCCAGAGTTTCCCCTTCACTCCCCTGTACGTGCCGGTGCACAAGATTCAGACGCTTATTGAGGACAAGCTTCCTTCGTATGAGCGTGCGTCTGCGCTCGCCGAGGCTTATCTGGAGAACCTCTCGTGGTTCTTCCGGCCTATTGGCCGTGAACAGATCATGGAGGAACTCATACCGACTGTGTACAAGCGCCGTCGTGCATCACCCTTATCTACTCCTGATTCGAACTCAAGTATGGGTCCGCATTCAGCCGGCGGCGATGCGTCTCGCGCGGACCCGCACGCACTCGGACTCCTATTGATGGTGTTCGCACTTGGAGCAGTCGTAGACTTGACGCTCGCGCCATGCAATGACGAGGGAGAGCTGTACTACCATTTGAGCCGCGCGGCGATAAGTCTCAAGTCAGTATTCGACGGTGCGAGTTTGCAGTCTGTGCAGGCCGTTATCCTCATAGGCGCATACGATATCTTTTCATGCCGCAAGAGCTCGCTTGATGGCGCATGGAAAATGGTCGGCTTCGGGATGTCGCTTGCTGCTAGTGTGAGCATTACTCTTTCGAGATCAAATATTTTGTTTTCTCAGCAACCAAGCAGATCGGATTGCGTAAGGAACCCGCGTTTCTATTCGTCCTATATGTTTTGAATTTGCTGTAGACCGCGATCCTGCTCGCTGGAAGCTTCCATCCAAGACCATTCATCGCCGAAGAATCGTATTTTGGGAGCTCTACACCTTTGACACATGGAAGGTATAATAATATGCTCTGTCTCGTATCATCACAACTTAAATGAGTCCCCGCGAAAGAGCATTGTATCAGGGAGACCAATGATTTTCAACTCATCAGTTGTTGATTGCGAATACCCTCCTGACGTTGACGCTACGTTAAGTGAAGATGGCACAGAGATTCCAAGCGGTACGTCGAAACGCTCACGATGTATCTGCTGATTACTTAATTTAACAATATCTGCAGTCTGGCGATGGAGACACAGCTACATCAGGGAGGTCATGACGGATGTTGTGGAGAAGTTGAATTGTGCAAGAGCCATGAAATATTCAGAAATAGTCGCACTGGATCAAAAAATACGTGAATTTAGCTTGCGGCAGCCTGTCGGACAGCCCGTTGAAGCTTCGAGTTCGAAGCTTAGGGATTACGATATGAAGGCGTACTTGGACCGATACAACCTAGATTTGTTTAAGAATATTAGTGAGTAGTGTCTTAAAATTTTATTTCTAAAGGTGGTTTCGATCCATTCCGTCTCTTTCTTAGCACTTCTTCACCTTCACCACAATTTCTTCGCTCGCGCAGTCCGTGATGAGCCGACGAACCCGTTGCGAAGCGCATTTGCACCATCATTCCTATCGTCGTATCGAAGCGCGGCAGCGATGTTGCGCATCATGCGAGAGGTTTTCGACGGCGTCGCCCACATCCTGCTGCGCGTTTGGCCAATCTGGGCGGATGCGCTTTCCGCGTCCGTCGTTCTCGGAACCGTCGCTGGGTTAGGCACGTCCTCTGCGCTCGCAGCGCAGGCGTTCGTCGAGTTCGACCTGGCAATACATCTGTTCGCGAAGGCGCAGATGCATCCGGTTGTCAAAAGCGGTCTGGTATGCATACCCTTGGTTCACAACGCAGAGTCGATGGTTACTAAAATATGGGTTTTTCTGTAGCCAATTCTTTTACAATTGCGCGAGAAAGCAGACCGCGCACTTAATCCAGGAAAACCAGACTATGCGCCCACCTCAAGACCGCCTGAAAGTGAGGGTGAAAAGGAGTTCAATGTCGTCAGCGGGATGGGACGTCTATTGCGAAAAGGCTTTGCGCGCGGATTAGAATGCGCGCCGCTTTCAGCATCACAGGTGATAAGCTCGATGGACCCGATGACGGCGGCACAGGCGGGCCCATCGTCGGTCTCGTCGTCTGCAACTCCCATAAGCACGCTCTCAACGTTCCCCGCCCCTCGCGCAGACACGTCGTTTATAGAGTCGCTAGCGCCGGGCGTTCTGCTCATGACAGGACTTGACGCAAACATAGGCTTACGCAGTGGGGAACGTACACCTTCGTCTTCTAAAAAAGTGCCGGCATCAACGTCTATGGAAGTGGATCGTCCGCCATTTTCTGTGTCTTCCCACGGATCTGGAAGCACACCGCAGACTTTATTAGATCCGCCGCCTGCACCCGCGTCAAGTAGCCAGGAGTTTGACTTCTCGGGTATGATGGGCTTAGGGTTTCATTCGTCGACGGACTGTCCGCCCGGGCAGCACACTGGGGGTGATGGGGGCTCGTACGATGTAAACCATTCCTCTTTAAACACCGATCCTCCCTCCGACCACTATTCCGGCACTTTCGATGCACATGTAGCTTCTGGCTCTGGTTCCAGTTCCACACGGCTGTCCTCCGGCATGTTTCTCCCGATGGACGACGACCTTTCTTCGCTGTCGCCGTCGATGGTTTTCAATTCGGACTTCGACGTCGGCTTTGACATGCGGGCGACCGCTAATGTGGAGAATTCGATCCCGCAGGACATGGAGGCGTGGTGTGCCATTTTGCAGAATTCACATTTCCTCGATGACGCAGCCATGGAAGGGAGATTGGCATGATTCTCTGCTTATTTGTCAGCTTGTTCTTCGTAAATAATAGATCCGCGATATAATCGCATTAGAATACAATCGCCGACTTTACGTGGACGTAAAAGCATGTTGTAGATCAAGGTGGAATTAACAGGACCGAGTAGATAGAACCTAGAACTAGTTATACAAAAAGAAAAGAGAGCAAAGCATTTATCCTTTCCAGCTGTCGGTCACAGACTCCTGTCATTGTTTTTTCTAATTCTCTTGTGCTCTCGTTTCCACTTCCTCGCCTTCTTCGCCCAGTCAGTGTTCGGATCGTCGAGATCGTCTAGCTCTCCTGGATCATGTTCGACGCACTCCTGGACCGGCGAGGGGAATTGCTTCCACCGTTTATCTGCCAGAACAGCGCGAAGCTCCCGGCAGTTCCTGGCGGTTGAATTTTTGAAAAGCGTCTTCTCTGCGCCGGTGAACGGCTCTCCAGCGAATGATTCCATCAAGCCGGTGAGCTTGTCCATGCTTTCGGGCTTCTCAAAGAAGTCTCGCTCGCCGAGGATTTCCTGGGCCGCCGCGTCCCGGAGGACAGACACGCGGCGGTGCTCGGAGTACAGGCGCGGGCCGCTCGCGTTCTTGTGGTGAAGGCGGTCGCAGAAGAACGCGGGCGCCAGCTGGTTCATGTGCGGCGCGTGCGCGGGGAGGTGCGGCGCGACGGGGACCGCGAGGCACATGTTGAACGCGAACATGCCGACGTCGAGCGTGACCTCCTCGCCGCGCGCGGTCGTGAAGTAGAGCCAGCAGTGCGCGGCGGGGTCCTGGCCCAGGAGGAGGTCGCCGTTGGGCAGCGCGTACGCGAGGCGGTCCTGCGGCGCGACGTGCGCGGCGCCGAAGCAGATGCCGAGGTCGGCGATCGGCGACGTGCGGTAGCGCAGGCGGGCGCGCCGCGTGGGCTCGCCGGGGCCTGAGGCGGGGCTGGCGGAGGTGGTGGTGTAGATCTCGGCGACGAGCGCCGCGCAGAGTGCGGCGACGAGGGGGAAGAGGTACCCCTCGCGGAAGATGCGGCGCATGAGCTTCGCCTCGACCGCGGGGGTGCGGGCGGCGGGCCACCAGCCGGACCGCGCGCCCTGGAACTCAGCGGGGCGCAGGCGCCTGCCGAGCAGGAGGAGCTTCGCGGCGGACCCGTCGGGCAGGCGGGTGGGGGGCGCGCCGGGGTTGACGTCGTTGGTGATCTGGTGGACGCAGGCGGGGTGCAGCGGGACATCGGGCGAGCTGCGGGCGAGCTCTGCGAGGGCTGCGAGGAGCGGGTAGAAGGTCGAGAGGTCTATGCGGTCCGTCTTTCCTGTGAGATTGAGAGCAGATTGCGGCGTGAGTATTTGATAAAAAGATAGGGGGTGAGAAAGACGGGCACACGCACCGCAGAGCGGCTTGTGGGTGGGCCAGTCGGCTTTCTGGCAAGCCGAGGAGCAATAGAGTCGCTGCGAAGTTCATGTTCACGACGAAAAGGACGGATATCGATCATAATGGGAGATATGGAACATGAGATGAAAAAGGCTCACTTCGCCACATGACGAACAAAGACTGAGATTATTGACTGCTTGGCAACGAGAGCACTTGTCGACTCTTTCTAGGGGTAAATACACGGGCATACTGACGACTTATTGCGAGCTGGTTTGTGGGTGCAGACGAGCTGCACCACGCGGGATATTTGGAGTTGCCTAAATTGAATGGAAGCAGCTCAAGCTGCTCAGCACTGCACGCCGTCGCCACGTTTACTCGCGCACAACTCCACGAGGGAAAAAGTGGGGCATCCATTTTATTTTTAATTTCATTTCATTTCATTTAATTTATATTTCTCACGTCAGCGTCGTTATGTGAGGCGGTGGCCAGTCACGCCGTATGTGAGCGTCTGCCTCCCTCCTTTTGACTACGACGTCTGTCGGTACACTCCTTTGACACCGGAAACGCACAAAAACGATGGCAAGACGAGTAAAGGAAAAGCGGCAAAGTAAGTGCTAGTCTAGTTTGTCTTTGGCTAGTTGTGTCTTGAGTAAAGACTGCGCATGCATCGGCGAGGCGGGGAGAAAGATACGTCAATCGCGGACATGAGGCCCTCTTGCCGATCCGCTCCTCCTGCTTTTCACTCCGCCTACATTCCTTCTCTTCCTTTCTCCTTCCCGCTCCCACCACTACCATCCCCCTCGTCGTCTTCGACGTCGAGAGCCCTGCGCTACCTTGATGAACCGCGTCCCCGAAAGAGTCGCATGATTTGACGTTTCTCCGCTTTCATTCTTATCCTTCATGCCTGTAATCCCGACGTCGACGCCAGATTTGTCGCCGACGCCGTCGCCGTCCTTATCTTCATCGTCTGCAATTTTGTCTTCTTCTTCTTCTTCGTCTGTTACTTCGTCTGTTACAACGACCTCCTCATCTTCGTCGCTCCCGATGTCTTCATCAGGCTCGTCGACGGACCCCAGCTCGACCACCTCCGCTCCCAGTTCTACATCTTCTAACGCTACGACCGGTACAGATCCCTCAACGACCTCCTCGTCGCCTCCACCTTCGTCTACGTCTACAACCTCGTCTCCGCCTCCGACGTCCACTACCTCCACGACTTCGTCTAGTACTTCATCGACACCACCGTCGACGACAACACCACCGCCAACTACCACCACCTCGTCGAGCTCGAGCAGTTCCCCGCCACCCACGAGTACGACATCCTCGACTCAGAGTACTTCGTCCAGCTCGAGCCCGGCCGCTACGACTTCAAGCGATTCTACCAGCTCCAGTAGTTCCAGCAGTTCCAGCAGCACTTCTATTCCCGCGGGTACTGGCAGCTCTGTCGCGACCACGATTGTGTGAGTGCATGTCTTTTCCGATGTTTCACCGCAAGCGTATTAACATACGTGCAGAGTCACCCAGAATGGTCAAACGTCCACTGTCGTTCAGACCACGCAGATCTCGTCGAGCAATTCTTCGGCTGCGGCAAGCAACTCGGGCTCCGGCACGTCCAGTAATAACCACGTCGGTGCGATCGTCGGCGGCGTGGTTGGCGGAGTCGCAGGTGTCACCATAATAATTTTGATCATCTGGCTCCTCTGTCGCCGACGCAAGCAGAACGAGTTCGACGGCAATTTCGATCCGGACCGCCTTGTCAAGCGTGATCCTGTGCAGCGTGTTGGCCACGGAAGAGGAGGCGCGGATCTATTAGCGGGAGCTGCCGGGCCCGAAGCCGACGTTACACCGTATCGATATGGAATGCAAGAAAGCGGCACACCCGGCGCGTCCTTCCTCGGCCCGGCCGCCGCCGCAGGCTTGGGTGCAGGCGCCGCGTACGCAGCGCAGGGCGGGCACGACCAGAAAAACACCGGCGGCCGCCCGCTGTCGAACGACTCGTACTACGACCCCCACGCGCCCTCCGCGCCCTCCGACACCGGCTCCGGCTCGCACTCCGGCGGCCTGCGCACGAGCCCCAGCCTCAGCAGCGGCGGGTACCCGTACGGCGTCTCGCCGTACCCGCCGGCGGGCGCCGCCGCGGCGGGGATGCACCGCCAGGGCCAGCCGTCCCCCGGCCCGAGCCTCCCCGTGACCTTCTCGACGAACTCGCACGCGCCGTCGACGGCCGCCTCCGCAAAGGAGCGCGAGGCGTTCGCCGCGCGCTACGCGCAGCAGCAGCGGCAGGGCCAGCAGCAGGGACAGTACGGTGCGGGCGGCTCGAATTACGGCGCGGGCGCGCCGCTGACCCTGCGGAACGACACGGGCGACGTCGACGCGGACCCGGACGACGCGCGCAGCAGCGTCGTTGTGCACCGGGACGGCGGGCGCTTGCCGGAGCATGAGCACGAGCACGAGGCACCCCCGAACGAGATCCCGCCGACGTACGAGAGCATACGCTCGGACGAGGCGCACTGACCTCCACGGCAGTGGGGACTCATCGCCGGCCTTTCTCCGAGCGACGGATGACCGCGCGGTTATGTTCTGTTATTTGTATACGGTGAAGGAGCGTTGGGGAAGAGATAAAAATATGTCTTAATGATACGAATTGACGGATCTACCTATGACTCAGGTCCCACGGCTATCCAACTCACTAGTAAGCTGACAGCTACGCTATGCCATGTATCTATTATAGTGCTGTTTCCTGTAGACCATTCTTTTTGTTCAAAATCCCAGTACTCGCAGGCGCAATTTTAGAATGATTGTATGCTTATTTTGGTCGACTCTCGGATACAAACAAGGGGGAAGGAAAATGTGCTCCATGAGCACTACATGCAATGTTAAATGTATTCCAATTAATTCAGACTCGGCATGCTCGAATCTTGTTAGCGATAGTGGGACAAGCAGTATACTACGTAGAAATCTGTCAACGCATAAAGGCAGAGACGAAGGGGCGGTACAGGAGACAGCAACGAATAAATATATACAATGAACAGAGCGAATGCGGGCGGAGGGGGGAAGCGCGCAAAAAAGCGTCCGGCGTGCAGAGGTCGTCAGTGAAAATCATAAAAACCTGTAAGTTCGAATGTCGAGTCCATAATGAAAAAGAGAAAAGAAAAATGAAAGGATACAAAATGGCAAGATCGGCTTAGTCACTGTCATGAGGCGCCCGGCGTCCCGTCGGCCCTCCCCTCGCGCCGGGGGAGCACGCCCGCTTCAGACACGTCCCCCAGCCGATTCTGGGCCGCCCGGAGCGCCAGCGAGTTCGCGTGCGACAGCGACGGCAGGCTCGGCTCGCGCGAGCGCGGGTCGAGCTCCGACTCGTCCGCGTACGGCGTCGGTGGGGCGCTCTCGCCGTCGTCGCGCGCGCGGCGGCGGCGCTGCGTCGACGACGTCGACACGGAGAACGACGTGCGGCGCAGCGACTGCTGGTCCTGCTCCTGCTGCAGCGTCCGGCGCGCTACCGCGACGTCGTCCAGCGTGTCCATATTTGACCCGGTGGAGGACTGCCGGCGTTCTTGCACGACCGCCCTTGCTTTTTCATGCGCGCGGGACGGCGGCGCGGGCCACTCTTCGTCCTCGTACGTCCGTTGCGGCTCCGTGACCACGCGGAGCGGCGAAGTCGGGCTTGTCACGCGCTCCGAGAGGGCAGGGGCCGCAGCGCCGGCCGGCAGCCACGATGCACTTCCGCTGCCCGAGCTGTGCCGCCGCGAGTAGCGCCCCTGCCCGTCGAGGTGCGCGAGTAGCCCGCTCTCCGAGTTCATGCTCCAGTCGCGCTGGTGTCGGGGCAAGTCGGGCGAGCTCCCCGCGGACGACATTGTCTGCGAGCCCTCGTGCCAGGGCGTGCGGGGTCCGTGGTCGTTGGATATATCAGACATAGTGAGGAGACTCGCGCTCTCGGCGGCACCGCCACGCAATCTGGACGGGTGGGGCGGCGAGCCCGACCAGGAAGAGGGCCCCGCATCCGCGCTCGAGGGCCTGGCCTGCGACCCGCGTGAGTTACGGCCCATCACGTCGTCGACGATGCTTGTGAGGTCTACGTTGCTCGCAGCCATCAGTGGATCGCTGATACGGTAGCCATCGACCGGGGGCGGCCATACGGCCTCCTGGAAATAGCTGCCCGTCTTGCTTGCCACTGGACGAAGCAGCCGTGGCGGCGGTTCGTGGTCGAGTTCGCCCATCTCAGGCGTGTCGAGGGACCCTACCGCTGCGAGACTTCGTGAGCGCTCACCAGGCGGTGCAGCATTGCTAGTACCGCCCCCGTCCCCGCTGCTGTCGCTGCGCTTGAAGGTCCCGAAAATTCCCATACCTCGCGATCGGTTAGGCGCCGCAAGATCAAAGTCATCTTCGTGTGCCAGGAACTCTGAACGCGGAGTAGGGACATAGCGATGTGCGCGCTCTTGGGCACGCTTCCGGTGGCGCCAGCAGAGGAGGGCAGATAAAAGACAAACAAGGATGAAGACAACCCCGCCGATGCTACCACCGATTATGGCAGCTCGCTGGGAGCTCATGCTTGAGGAGCTCTGCGGAACGGTGTTGAGTGTGGCGATAGGTCTGAAAATCTGATTCATGAGCGATTAGAACTCGTCAGACAGGTTTGAAGCGCAAGGTATGGGGCGAAAGGGAGACTGACTGTCGTAGCTTGCCCACCTTCTGTCGTGACTACCTCCGTAAAAACGGTCGTTAACGAAGTACTGGCTGAACTCGTAGTAGATGATGTGGTCGAAGACGTAGATGAGTCGGTATTACTTGAAGATCGACTGGACGTATGGGTCGTACTAGATGAAGAAGAGGAAGTAGACGAAGGAGTCGCCGAACTGCTCCTGCAAGATAATCAGAATAAAGGTCCGAATTTCTTTTAAAAAATGACTCACGTAGGACTGCTAGTAGTTGTGGTGATTGAAGGCGACGAAGACGAACTCGTCCCAGTTGTTGACGCACTTGCCGATCTTACAGCAGACGTCCCTGATGAGGCGCTCGTCTGGGCGTCCGTAGTACTTGTCGTAGGTTGCGCACTTTGGCTCCCATCCGTCGAGCTCCCCGTACTGAGCACAGTACTCAGCTCACTCGTCACATTCGGCACGCTGACCCCGCTACTCGCTGTCGTCGGGTCTGCTGCCGGACTAGTTGGCAGGGTAGTTTCAATGCCTGTCGTCGCGATCGAAACAACACTCAGAGTGCCTGGCGCAGTCCCAGTCGCAGTAGCCGCAGTCACGGTAGGAGTGCCCGCCCCATCGCTACTACTCACAGAGACGGGCGCCGCAGAATTTAAAATGGCCGCCAGGTCGGTCGATGTTGGTGTGGAGGCTATCGTAGCTTCAAGTCCCCCGTTTCCAAGGTGAATAGAGGAGAGGTGGCGAGTGACGGAAACAGACGAGTAAGTGACGAAAGGGAGAGGCCAGGATGACCGGAGATAGTTAGCCTGATTGTGGCCAAAATATCCGGGGAAGCGGGCAACGCTCACCTGTATCGGTGCCATCCGTAGGAGCTGTATCCATTGAGAAATTCTTAGCGCAGGGAATGAGGAGCTATGACACGTCACTTACCCGTTGCAGTTGCGCCATTCCCGCTGTCTGAAACTTGCCTAGCAAATCGTTTCATCGTGCGCGCGCGCTAACCTTCGAGGCTTGTCGACTAGAACGAGCTGGAATTTACAGTAAAAAACCGAAGCCGGCGCGACGTCGTTGCGTGAGAGGTGCGACTCGTCGTGCGAGAGCCTGACCCGAGTAATCAGCGCTGCTGTCCAATGTATCGCTTCCCCGCAGGAGAGCGCGAAGAGAAGGCGAGTGTGAGTGCGCGTTGGCGACGCACCTGCTTTCTTCTCTCGTCCACGCCAATATATGCGCGGCGGGCTCGTGATTCCGACTTTATAGTTCAGCGTGGCGTGAATTGGGTTTGCCTACGCGGGATGCCGCGCGCTACCTGTCTGTCGACTGGCGGCGACGAGGGCGCGGCGAGGACGGCGAGGGGAGTGTGGGTGGAAGACCGAAGAAGAAGAGAAAGGAAACGAGAATGTGTTGCGGAGGTTCATATAAAGTCATAATGAGGTAGGCTGTGTGTATACGGGTCAACCGCCTCAAGCGATCCTTGACCGCCTATTTCGGTCGCTGACATATCCATTTTGGAAATATGTAGAATTTCTTTGAAGAAAGGCTCCTATGTCACACCGATACTGTGACACACTTTGCTCTCAGCTCGGAATTCACTCGCTTAAATCAGGCTGTTACCCGAAAAATAGATTTCACAAGACCCCTGAAGAAGCTCTATGCTCCTTCAGTTTTTCTGTTTTTCATAAATGTGAGAACTAGTCAGATCAGGGATGAGTGCTGATTTTGATCTTTGCCTCGCGTCTACATGCGCATCCTGTGCTGTGCAATACGCGACATCTCGGCAAAAACTAACACAGAGGACGTAGAGAGAAAGTCGCTAATATTTGATTGCCTTCAGGAAGGAGAGAATTCGGATTATGCTGAACGCTCGCGAAGCGCTAGACATTCGCTTGGCACAGTAAGGGGTTGATTGAACCCATAATAACCATAGACCTCCCATGGCGGGGGCTCTGCGCCGAAATCACTGATGCTTTATTACGCAGACGGCTGAACATATGTACCTACCTGGCGAAGATGGAAGGGCGCTCTGAGAATGTGATGGGCGAGCATGTCCGAATTGTGCGAGACACACCCAGAAATTCCGTGAAATCCACCCTATGTAAATTCATTGTTATCTGCAAGTTTTGCAGTATGTCGCATGGACTAATCCCTCCTTCGATTATACCTCTCTCCACTGTCCTTTTCTGTGGTAAGTATACAGACGAATGCACATTACATCTCAATGACTCGCCGACATATTGCAATGCCCTGCCTGCATCAATATTGGTTTTTTGGTTTTCAAAAGCAAAAGCTAGTCAACATCATAGAGGCGTTTCTCGCCAAATATAAATTTAAATACAGATTTTGCGCACTGTCTCTTCAGTGTTGTTGGTCATCGCGCGTTCAAATTATTGGTCGGCAAGTAGAGAATGTGTGAACGTCGTATGGTATGGCGTCTTGGGAGACCATCAACAACACGGTGCGAATGAAGAAGACAAAAACTCACACAAACCGCCAGCTATCTCGCAATCTGCAAAATTGTGCAGAAATGCGCGCTAAGGGAGACCCAGTAGACACGGTACAAGAACACCGCCAAACACGTTCGTCGGAGGTAGTGCATTCACAACCTTGTATTACAACCGCAAGACACGGTGCAGTTCGACGCGCAGTGGTACCTCAATATATAACTTCAGTCCTTGCTCGTCTAGGGCATTGTTTTCCGAGTCCTGCGGGCGTCGGCCGCTCGACCAATAGCCGAGATAAGCAATTCTTAGGCAACGAAAGAAGATATTTGGGCAGACGAGACCACCATCGAACAGAGTCGTCAGTCGTCGCCAGGAACATTCAGTGACGGCTAGCTACGAGCTATCTGCAGCCAGGGGGAGGACGACGACGGTGCATGTGCAGATAGCCTCCGATAGCCCCGCTGCGAACGTTCGAGCCTTATCTCGAATTGCCGCTTCGTCGGAAGGATGAACAAGCACGAAAGTTTAGATAAGAGCGCGTGCCTGGCTTCCCTTTAGCATAAAATGCCAAATAATGCATACTGTTCGTCTTTCTCCTCTTTCCGCGACGACGTTGACGACGAAAGGACGACCCTTGGATCCATATAATTAGCAGTCTAAGAGTCTAACAAGAGTCTAATTTGCTTCTTTTCGGAAACTGCCGACACGGTGCCGTAGCCCAGGACGCGGCGACACGCCTTTAACGCGCACCCACTCATTCTGCCTTTGACGTCGACTTCGACGACACCGGCGACGACGGCAACATCAACGAACGAGCCATGTCTGCCTCAGACGCCGTACTCACCCAAATTCTCGCTCAGCTCCAGGACCTGCAGAAGTCCCAGCAGGTGCTCTCCGCCAAGGTGCGTTGTAAGTACTCTTGATGTACCGTTGCTTAACGTTGCACCTGGCATGCTCCCAGGTCGACTCCATCCTGACACCGGGCTCGCCACGCCCACATACAAATGGCTTTCCGACTCCAGGCCGCGAGACGCCGTCCGCGCTACTCATGATCGACCCCCACGCCTCGCCCTCCGCATCCATCCCCGCGCTGTCCTCCTCACTGCCCTCGACGCTCGGTTCGCCCTCTCGTAGCGACCACGCTCTACCGTCGGAAAAGGAGAGAGAACGCGCTCTATTTCCGTCTCGCGTCATCCTCACAAGTGGGTTCTTAGTTTCGTCATCTCAGGGGCTGCTTCGCTGACCGAGCGTATGATAATTCCTACCTCGCAGCTTACCCGGACCAGCACGGCATCAAGCCGTACCCGCTCGTCTGGGGTGCCGAAGATCCTAAGGTCCGTGGGCCTGTCATCTGCTCGCGTCTCGTGCCGTCCATCAAGCACCGCAACGCCATCGGCGCACATTCCGGCTCGTACTCCATTTACCGCGCGCTCGCAATCGCGCTCGGCACGCTGTCGCCGACGCACAAGCCGGATTATTCACTCACCGAGCCGCCTGTGCCCGTCCCGCCTGTTCCCGCATGGTTCGACCCGGGGAAGATCGTCTCCTTTGATCCATGGGGCCACCTTGTCCCGCAGATATTCCGCGACGAGGTGGAGGGGAAAGGCCTCGATATCCGCCCAAGCATTGCCGTCACGAAGGCACATATCAAGCTGTCTGAACTCGACGAGGCGGCGCGCAAGGGCGAGATACCGATTGACAACAAGATTGTCATCAAGAGCAGACCGCTCCTGAATGAGGATAGGACGGAAAGCTCAGCCGACCCGGGAATTGAACTCGTCACTAGCAAAGCGGCAGTTGAACCAGTATGGTACTTACCGGGTGTGGCGGATCGGTTTGGCATGTGAGTAGTTTGCCTTTTGTAACACGAGTAGATCATTTGTATCTAACGTACCATTAGTTCCGAATCGCTCTTGCGCCGCGCTCTGTTCGAAGATACCGGAGGAATGTACCCGGAACTCATCACTCGCCCAGATGTAAAAGTATTCCTACCTCCTATTGGTGGTCTGACTGTCTACATATGTACGTCTGCTCTATTTTCTGCTTTACCTCGCGACTGACATCTGTCCAGTCGGTCCTCCTGAGTATATGCGCGACGAGACAAAAGAGCTCACGCTTCGCGTTCATGACGAGTGTATGCTCGATTCGATTTACGTTTCTTTCCGTTTGCTTTGCTCATGGCGATGCGTTTTCTGCAGGTAACGGTTCTGATGTCTTTGGCTCCGACATATGCACGTGCAAGCCGTACCTCACCTTCGCAATCGAAGAGTGCGTTCGCTGCGCACAGCGCGGGGGCGTCGGCGTCGTCGTCTACTTCCGCAAGGAGGGCCGCGCGCTCGGTGAGGTCACCAAGTTCGTCTTTCCATCTTCCGATGATTGGCCAGCTTATTAATTGTAAACGCCTTTACTTACGCCCAGGTACCTCGTGTACAATTTGCGCAAGCGCGGCGGCGACTCGGCGGACAAGTACTTCAAGTCGACGGAGCTCATCGCGGGCGTGAAAGATATGCGCTTCCAGGCGCTCATGCCCGACATCCTCCACTGGCTCGGTATCACCAAGATCGACAACATGGTGTCTATGAGCGACATGTGCGTTTAGCGAAGTGATCTTGGGGCTCATTTTTTAATTTTGCTTTTCGAAATTGTAGGAAATACAACGCGATCGTCCAGTCAGGTATCACCATCCGCAAGCGCTACGACCTCCCTGGTTTGTCCCAAATTCTATTATTTCCCGTACGTCCGTGTTTAAGTTGACCACTAACCCTAGATCACCTCATTCCGCCCGATTCGCGCGTCGAGATCGACGCTAAGATCGCTGCAGGCTATTTCACGAGCGGAAAGCAGATTACCCAGGCAGACCTTGCCAAGACGGTTGGCCGTACATGGGAGGAAGCGGACCATTAAACACTTTCAATTTTTTTCTCTCTTTCCTTCGGCTGGTTTGACGCACGGTGCGGAAGCAAATGGAGCGGGGTTGTGATATTTCTCGAACCTCTCTTTTGTACATTAATCTGCAAATAAATAAGAAGTACTACAGATAGCTTTATATCTTCAGCTCCCCATGAATTCACCGTGCTGGTTCGATTGGGTACCACTTGTTGAAGAGTAACTCCGGGTCGTACTTCTTTTTGAGCTGCTGGAGGCGCGGGTAGTTGTCTCCGAATAATGTCTGCGAGCGGCTGACAGGAAGGTCCTCGTCTCCGACTTCAATCAAGGAAAAGAAAGAACATAAGTTGATAATTTGTTGAAGTCATCTATGAATAGCATGGACGTACTGAAGCCCGCGTAGCCCTTGTCCTTCGCGTCCTCGGGGTTCGCTGCTCGTGCAGCCTAAACACGAATTCGGTACAGACGCCGAAGTTACTACCGCCGCCCCTTATCGCCCAGAAAAGGTCTTCGTTTTCGGTCTCGCTGGCTGTGACGATGGATCCGTTCGCCAGGACCATTTTTGCCTAACGAAAGGACAATGATCAATTACCTTACTTTTTTAGAGATACGGTATATGAAGACTTACTTGCACGAGATTATCGATAGTGTGTCCGTGCGCGGACGAAAGATATCCAAATCCTCCTCCAAGAGTAAGACTGCGCGTTTTTAGTCAAAATATATTGAATGAGAATCAGATATATATTCACCCTCCCACGCCGGTCTTGAAGAAAAATAATCAGTATATGAACCCGAAGAAGAGCAGGACAAGAAAGAAACTTACATGGTTCACAGTTCCTCCAACTGTTGCCAGACCAAACTTGATCGCAGCATTGTCGACCGCTCCCCAGAGCGCACCACCACCAACATACGCGAGCCTTTTCTCAGAGTCGATGCGAACCCCATTGAGGAACCTTGAAAGATCGATAACGAGTCCGCCTTCGCTAGATGAAGCACCTGGGGTACTATGTCCGCCGCCGCGAATCGCGAGCGGCAGCTTCTCTGCAGTCGCGTACTTTATGGCACGCGATACATCGTCTTCGTCTCTTACGAACGCGACGATCTTGGCGCGTCGAACAGCCTGGACCGCCCAGCGAAGAATGGCCTTCTCATATTCCGGATGGCCAGGAGTGACAATGTCGCCTTTGAAAGAGCTTTGGAACTGCGTGAAGGAGGACATGACGGACTGAAAACCGTGTTGTCTAGTTGAAGGACGATCCCAATATGCAGCTTTATAGGCAGGCGATATGAATTACTGGACTCATGTTGAATCCCATTTGCTCCGGCACGTCGCGCGAATTCGCTCGGCGAGGTGGAAGCCATCAAGTTATCGGTGCAAGAGCGCCCACTGAGCGCGATTTTGTTGGACAACGGCAAACCAATCGAGATAGAATGAGTACAATAGACACGAGGGATTGTCGATCCGCTTTAATATCACTTCAAGTGGTAAGCACAGTGATGGCTTTTGACGATGTGGCTTTTACGTGAGCGCGATATTCGCACGAACCAAATACGGACTGCAATGGGGCAGCTGAATCCCACGACAATCGCTATGTGAACCAGCATGCACGAACTCGAAATCTTGGTGATAAACCGACACACTGCATCTGAAGAAGTATGGTCGAAAAACTGGACGAGGGTACGGGCAACGGAATGCAGAAGCTGAGACATTCTAATTGTATTTCATTTCGCAGATACGCTTGTCTTGACTCTCAACTCTCTTTTAACTGGTCTGGGGATTCCGATCGCCCTGAAGAATCCTTTCGATCTTACGCCGTCCCTGATCCTTGCCACTTTCGAGTCTATGCTCAGAACTCGTCTCCCGGTCTCCGCGGAAACGCGGAAATCAGCAACCTACCCTGCTCGTGTGGAGGCTA
This sequence comes from Phellopilus nigrolimitatus, assembly GCA_021029095.1. Classification (NCBI taxonomy): domain Eukaryota; kingdom Fungi; phylum Basidiomycota; class Agaricomycetes; order Hymenochaetales; family Hymenochaetaceae; genus Phellopilus; species Phellopilus nigrolimitatus. The sequence goes on along the minus strand of JAJOHG010000364.1, from coordinate 4,975 downwards.
TGAAGATATTCATAGGAGTCCTCGAAGACGACGTTCTTGGTGTCGATGTTGGCCTAGAAGAGATAGACCCGAGGCGTCTGGCAGAAGGACAGCATGAAGAAGTGGTATACGTTGCAGAGATTCTATGTTGGCTTGGGAAGAAGATGAACTACATTTCGGGGGATGGATTGTCTGTCGGGAATATTGCCTTACCAAGGGAGGCCATAAGGAGGTCTGAGAATGCTAAACCACCTCCGTCACCCTCACTACACTCTACAGCCTCAACAAGTCACGACTCGTCTCTGTTGATGCATACGACACGGAGCTTTGACGAGTCGCAGACAACTATGAGTGTTCACGATGAATCTGAAGATGACGCTCTCCCTAATTTTGACGATGGGTCTCGTACAATATCGAGAGTACGCAACGTGGATGATTTTCCACAATCACGAATGCGCAGGAGACAGAGTCCGTTGAGACATAACAGTGAAGCAGACTCCGTCGAAGACCATATCGACGATTCTTTCTGCCATTGTCCACCGGACATGTCAGACTGCTCAACTGTGATCCCTCCTCTTCGTTCAACAGGGCACTTGGAGAAGATTGACTTCGATAGCGAACTCAAGTCATATGAGGCATGGAAAGAAGAGACGTCGCTTAGATCGCAGTCGCTTACTCACAACGTGGGGACCATCAAGCCGCGTCTTTCTGTAAGCCAGATTTCAATGAGTCAGACGGATTGCTTATCGCCTCGAATCCTTCTTCTAGGGTGCGCATTTGCGTACACCGCCTCGTAATAAGACTGAAACACAAAGCACACATGGGATTGTCACACGCCATACATCACCGTCTCAGCACACTCTTGCACTATTGAACGAACGTGCTCGCCTCCTCTCGGAACTTTCGAAGTTCAAAAGATGGCAAGGCTAATCATGCATCTCTCCAATCACGGACCGGATGCGACGTGCTATCCTCCGATCATCCAATAAACCATCGCTACTCGTACTGTCTATCTGCTTCCAACGCCGATTGAGTCTGATGCCATCCGATTATAATGCAAGATGCTTCAAGTTTTCGGCTATGGATGACTAGTAGTGAGTTATCAGCGAAGATGACCATAAAGCATTGCATCATACCTGGATATTAATTATTCTCGATCGTTTCTAAATATTTCTCGAAGTCAATGAACTCGACGGAGTCATGGTTGCAACAAAACTCGGGATCTGTGTACATTTGCTTCGACAGGTCCGTCCCTCCAGTATCCACGAGCAGCCTGCTCAATGGGTAGTCGGCGAACATACGGGAATTTGCTGCCCTCATTACATCAGGATCTATTTCCATCGGTCCGCATATAACCAATGTATCGAGCTCTGTGCAAAGAACACCCTCGGAGGAATCTTCATCTTTTATATCACATTCAATGCCCCACAAGAATCCTATATCGATACGATGCAGATCCAGTGCAAGTTCCTCCAAGGATGGTGCAGCTTTGAAAAATCTGTGTATGTCTTCCTGGGGTGGACCTGTATGGTCCACGTCTGATAAACATAGCGTCTGGACGCCGTGAAGTATCGGTAGTTGTGAATTCAACAGGCTCTCTTCTTCCTCCGCGTTTGAAAATGCCATCATAGGGATGATGGTTGGGTGACGCATCGGCTGGGATAGACGTTTGTAGACACAAAGACCCTCATTCTCTCCAGCCGAATCAATGGCGAAAGACAATTGTTTGACATGTGGTACATAGAGGGTATTCAGGACATGGGAAGCTGTCTGTGCATCGAGATCCAATTTGAGCGCCCACAGTGAAGGAAGGTATATAGTAGAGATAGCTGATGGTGAAGTAGGCATTTGAGGGCCTGCGTTTATCAGCCGCAGTTCGTTCAGATTCGGGGAGGCCTCGAGCATTTTCACGAAATCCTCGTAAGTGGGTCGTAATCTTGGATGGAGACGAGAAAGACACAACTCCGTCAGTCCTTTCCACGTGTTTTGCATCAAAGACGACGGTGGGATAATTAGCTGCGACCAGCTCATACGAATATGATCCAACCTAACCGACTCAAGTAGAGGCGTGAAGCCCCCAAAGAGCATGCGCGGGTTTCCCATTTCGTCTCTGAACGAAAACAAATTCATGTCAGAATCGTAATCGTTATTATCAAACGTGACCATGAGGGTCCTTAGCAGAGGAGCGCCCTGTGTGCATTTTGCCATGCGATTCATTGCCTCCTGCGCGAGGGAAAACGATATAGTGCTAAGTTCGAGAGACTCCCACTGTGAGACTAGGGGTGTTATGATGTCAAAAATGCTCGCGAGCTCCTCGTGCCCGTATTTCTCGAAAAGTTGGTTGTTCAATGGGTTACCTCCTTGCTTCACTGAGCTTAAAGGGGCGAAAAGCTGCATGAATGGCACCGAACCGTCTGGGTTGCGACCTTGGTATCGGCAGAGTCGTCTGCAAGAAAATGACGGGCTTGCGATGTCGATTTTGAAGCGAAGAGGGGATGTTTTAGACCGCCTGCACCACTCCCTGCACCGTTCAAATGGCGGCATCTCCCACACGGAGAAATATATCTGCGTCCAAATTGTGGGCGTGCTGAGCGCGACGTATCTCCAGAGGCGGCACACATGAGAAACCGTGACATTGTAAGGCTTCAAGCAATTTGGAGTCTCAAACCCCTCTACTCGAATAAGTCCAATCAGTATGCGTTCACGGTCGAAGGAGCTGCACTCGTACCTTCGGCTTCTTGTTCAAAATACCGATTCGAGCCATCTGCTATATACTAAGCTACGACAGATCGAAACCAAGTGAATTACCGTCGAACGACTTCTCATACCTTCGCTAACCGGTACATCATATTTGTAAGTCGAGGCGTAAGACTCGTCATGAAAATCAATTCCACTGTGCCAACCTGAAGACGCCGATCAGTGAATTGTTCAGTTCGAGATATTCGGAACAGAATCAGACCAAATGTAAACACTAAAGACAAGATTTCGATCGGGAGCTTGTTCACCAAACATCTTCTCTTATTATCTGCTGTAGACATGCAGGAGTAATGACGCGGAATATTCCAGTGATGCGGTCAAGAGTCAGGTCGAAGCGAAGCAACAAAGGGAGCGCATGCGCCATGTTGTTTACTGCTATTGATAACCCAGAGTGAAGTCACATGTAAAATCAAAATAAGAAGTCTGCGAAATGGCTATCTTACTAAAAGTTATACGATTCTTGATAACTCAGTTTGCATAAAGTAAGTCTGAGGCTCATCCATTGAATCCCTTTACTGTGCCTGCTCCCTTACTACGCTGTTACATTGAGCCGCAGCAAGCAAGCGCGATTTTAAAGTCAGGCAATGAGGGACCATAGTGTTCACAATAGCTGAGGACTTGACGTAAAGCTCAACAACCTCCCAAGTGGTAAGGAGTGCCGAAGAGATTATCCAAAAACCGCCTCGTCTGAACATCTGAGGGATCACGCTTGACAATAACCCAATAAGATTAATCAGCAAAAGGAAGTACAAAGGTGAAAACTGTATAGACATGGTGCGCCTTCAGTCGACTTTCCTGGACCATCGGCGTCCAGTAGGAGCGGTTACAAATCCCTGGGCGGGAGTCGGCGAGGCGGGAGGTACAATGATATCCACCTTCCCCGACTTGTCCCATGACTTCTCTTTCTCTGCCGCAGAGACCTTCCCGATTTCTGCACTTTTCGCCTCCGAGTCTGCACCCCAATATATCCACATCTGCGCACCCAGGACGCAGTTGAACGCAAGCGCTAGCGCGAATCCTAAAAAGAGTAATGAGTCGCCGACCTCGGTGGCGGTCGTGAACAGACGCGCAAGGCAACCTGCGATCTGAGACACGACGGCGAACGTGGAGAGCTGCCCTGTCGAGCGCGCGCGATAGTTCGACATAATCTGCGGAAGCTTCGAGAAAACGCTGAGCGGGAGTGTTCCGAGCTGCAAAAGAGAAAGCGTCGAAGGTGGGATGGCGTAGAGCACAAAAGCGCCGACAATGGTCGCGAGTAGCGTTACTAGAGCAGAGAGATTGTTCGGTCGCGCTCGGCGAAGCGCCGACGAAGGTAGTACGCGATAAGAACCGTGATGAGCGCGTTCTGAAGAGTGAGGAAAAAGTTCTCGCCATAGGTCGAGAAAGGGAAGTCGTTCCGATATGAGTATGCGAGTGTGATGGCATATGACAGCGTCTCGGAAATGTACGAAATAAATGAAAGCCCACGCGCCGAACGCGCTTTCAGGACTTGAGAAATATTTGTTCAGGACGTGTAACCGCCAAATTTTCCTTGGAAAACTCACTAATGAAAGCCTGTGGCAGCTTCATAACACCACCTCCAACACAATACCCAGCCCAAGACCCTTCGATACAGCGAATTTGAGACAGTCGACATCATTGATATTGAGTTTCTTCCACCAGCGAGTGATAGCATTTCTTACATATTTCAAACCAGTAAGCTCATCACCTTAACGCAGAATTCAGTTCAATATATACCCTCTCCAACGAGTGCTATTGCAGGTTGACGTATGAACCAAGGAAATTTTTGAGTTATGGCGGTCATGACGCTGGTCGGAAGGTGGTGGGTGAGGAAGAATCGACGACGCGCATACTTTGTACGTGTCCTGTGACTTGACCGTCACAGACCTTTTACTTGTCCTTTCTTCATTTCGCGTCTTATACAATACAATACTGTACTTACCGAGGTCAGTATGAAGATTAAGCGCAGAAGATCGATAATAAATTTTAAAGAATAAACAAAAAGAAGACATTGAGACGATTTATAGCGACAACTGGTATCGATCCAGTGACCTCAAGGTTATGAGCCTTGCGCGCTAAACCACTGCGCCATGCCGCTCTCACTTCGAGTAAAAGGTGGACCTACTAGATGTATATAGTCTAAATACTCGGTCCAATGAAAGCTGAATTTGATGTTACCTGCGGTATCACATTCGCACACTTGTATTGTTGTGAATCTTGCCATGACCTATCTACCTGA
>JAJOHG010000363.1:0-26278 GCA_021029095.1 Phellopilus nigrolimitatus | reverse complement strand
GGGCTCGCTATAATTACAGGAGCAAGATCGTGGATCTGTCCGACCGGGCGTGCCAACGCAAAGCATGCTGGAGGCGTCCCCGAACGGCAGTCGAATTTGGGCCCCAGTAATGAGAGCGCCCGAAGCCACGTAGGAGTCGGGGGTATCCACGGACAGCACATGGCTAAGAGCATGTCTCCCCAACGGCGTGCCCTTTTCTACCGAGCGCTCGAGAGAAAAGACGCTGAGCAAGCCGACGCTGGCGCTATGCAGCCTGCGGGCCCGTGGAACCGCGTGATCGACGAGAGCCCCGGGTCTGTCTACTCGATTGCCCACTCGGTACAGGCACATATAGAGATAGGGAGTCCTCTGCGCCGCATTCCGGCTCAGCGTCCCGAGCGTCGCAACGACAGCCCGCCCATGGCATCTGGGCGGAAAGCGCGGGGCCCTCGTCCACATGTCTCCCGTGCCTCGACTACGCCCGGCAACTCTGAGCGTGAACTTTATAGTGACTATTCCACCGCCTTGCTGACGCGCGCAAAATTGAACGCTGCACGTTCTGCGAAGGCTGGTGGCGGAATGAGCCCTGTCCGTGCTCGGATTGCGATGCTCGAGCAGAAGACCCGCGAGCAAGACGACGACGACGACGACGACCCCTACCCTTCGAGACCAGGAGTCGGCTCTCGTTCTATGACGACAAGTTTTATTCCCGGTGCTTCTTATGCAGCCTGAACGCCTCGTCTTCATTTCTTTTTCTTTTGTACTCCCTAAATTTGTACTCGACTTTTATGATGTACGCGACATGATTGGCTTGTCGACGATTTCCCACGCGTGCTATTGATTAAGTACTTACCATCAAAAAATCTGGTGCTGTAGCCGACGCACGTTCCTCATCGCGCGCACGTCGCAGATTATGAGAGCGGCCGCGATGACATTTCGCGAGAAAATGCAGACGGGAACGTGCGGACCGGGCTGCACGAGGACAATGCGACGGAAATAGCGAGGGGCAGGAAGTAGGAGACGCGCGGGTGGTTGCGAGTTACAGACATATAAAGTGCAACGCCGCGTTGCTCGACGACCGAGTTCCCTTGAGCTCGCGACGACGGAATCGCTTCTTTGACGATGAGAATGGCTTTCCGTTGTGTTCTCGGCGGCGGCGACGGCGGCGAGCGCGCAGACGTTGAGCTTCGGCCGTCTGCGTTACCGCGCCCGGCGCGTTTCCCGACGTCGGTGTACGCGTCGTACTACAAACGACCCGACGCAGACGAGCGCGCAGGTGCAGCCAGTTATAAGCGACCCCGGTTACCGGTGAGTGTTGCGTTTTATTTTCGAGCAAACTTTTAAAACGAGCTTTTCGATGTAGCATGAAACGTACCCGTTTGAGCTGACGAACCCGGACACGATACCCACGGTATGTTCATTTGTTTTTCATGTTTTTGTTTTATTTTTATTTCTATATGTCTAATTTTGTTTTCTACGAAAGAACGATACAGCGGATCCACACCCTCTTCCGTCGACGGCCTCGTCGTCGACTATCCTCGCGCAGGCGCTCCGGCAAATCCAGCTCATCGCATCTCCGGAGACGCCGAACTCCCCCTTCCTCAATAACTCCTGCGCTTCCTGTCAGGCCGCGCTCGGCATCGCCAAGTTCGTCGCGCTCGCCGCGCCGGAGCAGGGGCCCGCCGCCGTTATCGGCCTCTGCGAGGCGTTCGAGCTCTCTCACTCGTGCAGCACGACGTACAGCGCCAACTCGCTTGGGAGCGTGATCACGCAGGTGCTCGCGAACGCGGATGTGCTTGGGTACGATGGGCAGGTGCGCGTGCCGAGCGAGCGCATCGTGTCACTGTTGCTGATGTCCGGCCGCCTGCGCAGCTCTTCTGCCAGAACTTCCTCGGCGCGTGTCCGCTACCGCCCACCTCGGCGCTGAACTTGACAGGCTGGTTCGCGAAGCCGAAGCCCGACCCGCTCCCTGCGCCCAAGACGCCGAGTGGGACCCGCCTCAAGGTCCTCCATCTCTCGGACTTCCACATTGATCCGCGTGAGTATGGACTTTTCGCAGCGAAAAACTGATAAATTATAATTAATACGATGCAGGTTACACCACCGGTGCGGAGGCCAACTGCACGTCCAGTCTCTGCTGCCGCGAGGGCAACGTCGCGTCCAATAGTCCGAACCAGACGCTTTTCCCTGCCCCACGCTTTGGCTCCTACCTCTGGCAAGTTCTCAGCTTTGCTGTATTTATTCCACTCCAGATTAACACGCTAGCGAATCACAGCGACACGCCGTACTCCCTTGCATTGTCGGCTCTCCAGGCCATCCCGGCCCTTTCTGGGACGCAAGAAAGCGGCTTCGCGTTTACAGTGTACACTGGTGATCTTGTCTCGCACGACCCGGAAAACGAGCTCTCGAGGGCCTACGTCGAATACACTGAGGCAAGGGCTTTTCTTTCAAATTGAAACAAGATTTTTGTTTCTCATTTCCTTGCCTTTCCTGGACGTTTTTCCCGAAACTGACCTCAAATTATGTTAGACGGTGCTGTACGACCTCTTTCGCCGGATGCTTGGCTCAGGGCCTGTGTACGCCGCCCTCGGTAACCACGACACTCATAACCAGTGAGCCTAGCCCTGTTCTTTCCCTTATAGATGCCCATTTCTCGCCGCAGGGCACAAGACGCTCCGCACTCCCTCGGTGGCGCGCTCGGGGAGCAATTCAGCTGGTAAGTCCCGCTACTGGTTCTCCTTAAATACTTATAATGCTGATTGAATGATTTATATAGGAACTACGACCACGTTGCGGGCCTCTGGGCGCACGAGGATTGGCTCCCTGACGCGGCCGTCGCGCTTGCGCGCGCGCACTACGGCGCGTACATGGTCCGCCGCCAGGACGGGCTGCGTGTCATCACGCTCAACACCGACTTTTGGTACACGTGAGTGCTCAGAACCAAATCATCGCTATTGGCGGAGTTTTGAACATGGTTGGCGGCCCGTGGACTAGCGCCAACTTGTTCAACTACATCAACCTTACGACGGCGGACACGTCGGGCATGCTGCGCTTCCTCACGGACGAGCTGCAGGATGCAGAGGACGCGGGCGACCGCGGTGGGTTCACAATCATAAATACTCTCTTTCGATAATCATTTCTGACCTTTGCGTGAATAATGCAGTCTGGATTCTGGGCCACGTCCTGAGCGGCTGGGATGGGACGAACCCTTTGGAGAACCCTACGAACCTCTGTACGTTTCTCCGGTTGCGCTTTCCGCACTGATTAAAAACCTGACTTCTCACGATCTGCCCTCCAGTCTATCAGATGTGCGTCCGAACGTCGATCCTGCGCCTACTAAATAGTATCTAAACGTTAAAGTCTGACATCGATCTGCACAGCGTCGATCGCTTCTCGCCGCATGTCATCGCCAGTGCGTCTGCGCGGACTCTGCTTCTGAAGATAATTTGTGGCTTATATACGGGTTTCAGACATCTTCTTTGGCCATACGCATGAGGATCAGCTCTCTGTAAGTGAAGATTCCTGGTCGGGGCGCGGACGGTACGCTGATAACATTTCCGGTATTTAGATCTTCTACGCCAATAACGGGACGAATATGTCCGCCGCGACTGCCCAGGCCGTCTCATGGGTGCGATTTTCACCACTTCCAGTACTGAGTGCGATATTTATATCTTGAAAGATCGCGCCCTCGATCACGCCTCTAACGAACCTCAACTCCGGTTTCCGCGTCTACGAAGTCGACTCCAACGTGCGTGGTCTCCTCATTTTCTTGCCTTTAAGCGCCTGCATTTACCGTCCTCACGCTACAGACATTCGACATCGTCGATGCGCACACGTAAGTTGTCTCTCGTCCCTCAAATGCATATTTCCTTGATCTCTCACATATATTTCTACTAGCTGGCGGGCCGACGTGAACTCCTTCCCGGCGCTAGATGACCAGCTCGCCGTCGGGCCGACCTACGCGTTCGAGTACGACACGCGCACGACGTACGGGCAGAACATCACTGGCTGGGGCCCGGACGACCCACTCAACGCGACGTGGTGGCACCTCGTCACGGAAGGTAAGAAATCTCACAAGCCTCTCGTTCTGGATAACCTTTCCGTGCTGACCGCCGTCCGACAGCTATGGAGGCCGACTCGTCCCTCGTCACCGTAAGCGCACTCTTCGTACCACCCTCACCGAGGCTCCGTCCATCACAGCCCCTCGCTTGTATACTCACCACCCTTTTTTGATTCTACTGCAGACGTTCAACACCTTCCAGGGCAAAGGCTCCGTGCGCACGCAGGCATGCACAGGCGAGTGCATCGCAGCCAAAATTTGCTACATGCGCAGTGGCTCCGCCAGCATCGCGTTCCAAAACTGCCCCTCTGGATTTGGTTCCGTTCAATGAAAGGACATTATAACTGTTAAATATAAGGAAATCTTTATAGGAAATGACTGGTGGATGGGAATGGTTTTGGAGGGAAAGCATAGCGCTTTGTAACGATGGGCTTGTCCGAATAAAATCATAATGATTGTATAGGTTATTAACACCAGAGAATCACTTCAACCCAAGAAACGGTAATCCACACGGGCGCGTACTGCTCAATTGCTTACGATGACACACAACGGCAACTCGTCAAGCTTTCACCTCTCCTCTGGCCTTGGTCTTTCTACGCTCCCGGCCTCCGACAGCCTCCTCAACACTAACTCTCTCTCCCTTGTTCTCCACGTTCTGCTTCCTCACCGACCTCGGCCTCTTCTGCCTCTGCCTGCCCCCGCCCGCACTAACGTCCACAGGCTCCTCGTCTCCGCTCCCGCAATCGAGGCCGTCGACGGCCGCCTCGGCCGCCTCGCCGAGCGGGACGCCGTGCTCCTCCGCCTCTCGCGCGACGCCCGCGTCCACTCCGTCGTCACCTGCGCCACTTTGCTCTGCAGCGGTCTTTGCCTTCGCGCGCTTGTGGGACTTCCGGCCCTTCGTATGGAGGCTCTCCTCCGCCGCGGGCGGGCGCAGCACGCGCGCATCGACCTCGTGCAGGCCGTACAGCCGGTACAGATAGAAAACAGCCTGCTCTTTGTCCTTGCACTCGAGCATCAGATCTTCACAGGGAGAACAGATTGAGATCAGCTTTCGGAAAGAGCAAAAAAAAGGAATGAGTTGAGTAAGGTTGTTCGCGCACCCATGTCGTCCGGCAGGTCCGCCGGGAGGCGCGCCACCCTGTCCGAGTGCGCGCGCTTCTCGCTGTTGGTCTGCGCGCCGGGGCGCGGCTCGCTGTAGTGCTGCTTCGGGCGGATGCCCTTCGCGTGCCAGAGCGCGTTAATCTCTGGGATGAGCGCGGCGGGCGGTCGCGCGGACGGGAAGATCCAGTCGTGGTGGTAGTCGAAAACGAGCGGGATGCGCAGCGCGCGGCAGACGGGGAGGAGGTCGTCGACGTTGTAGCAGAGCTGGTGGCGGCGTGATCGGATCAGTCATTTTATTCAGAGAGAACGAGAGAGAAAGAGTAGGAGACTCACTTCGTCGTTCTCTAAGACGAGCCGCGCCTTGACGTTGTCTGGCAGCTTCGCGTAGACCTCTTTGAAGCGCTCGATAGTCGCGGGCTTGTCGCCATATGCGCCTTCAGAATATCCGATGAATCTTTTACTTCGAAAAAAAAAAGACATAATAAGTAAACATTTACCTCCCATGTGTATAATCATGATGCTGTCTTGGTCTAGGCCCATGCGATCCATTAACTCGCAATGATCTAGCCAGCAGCCAAGTCTGTCAAAATATCTCAAGCTAAGTAGAAGAAAGGCATACACTCCAGGTCCCTTATAGCATTCGCAACCACATTTTCCCTCGGGCTTCCCAGCTGTGTAAACTGCCCAGGATGGCTCGTGAGCCGCACACCAAGCTCACGCGCCGTCGCACCGACCTCGCGCAGGGCCCTGTCCGCGAAGTCGAGGTAGTACCCGTGCACGGGGTGCGACGCGAACGGGAACATCTCCGAGCTCATGCGCATAAAGCGGATGCCGTGCGCCGCGTTCCACCGGACGAGTGTGTGCAGGTCGGCGACGTTCTGCAGCGCGAGCGCGCGGACGTGCGCGTGCCCGAGCTCGGCGAGCGTCGAGAGGCGGCAGGTGCGCGAACAGAATATGGGCGTCGAGTACGAGCGGAGGACCGAGTTGAGGCAGGCGTAGCCGAGCCGGCCTTTTGTACGCGTCAGTACGCGTCGCCCTTAGATCTTCAATGATAAATTCCAAAAAATCGTACCTTTGAAAGTCGTGCTCAACACGTTCTCGATAGGCGGGATGGCGTACACCTTATCCTCCTCGGGGGTCTTCCTCCGCCTTTTTTTCTTCGGCTTCTCTTCGGCTTCTCCATTTCCTTCGTCTTCAGCGGTTACAGCGCTGACGGCCTTGCGCTTTCGGCTCTGCCGCTTTGGCTTCTCGTCTATCATCACAGACTCTGCCTCTTCAACGACGACGGTCTTCACGGTCTTGCGCTTCCGAGTCGGCCGAGCCGGTTTTTCTTCGCCTTCAATTTCATTTGGTCCGACTATCGTAGGTTTCTCATTTTTGCGCTTCCGAGGCTTTCGCTTCGGCTTTTCTGCCTCGTTAGGCTGAGTAGTCGTCTCTGGATCTTCAGTGAGTGGCGATTCGCTTCGTGAGTGACCTTGGGCCCCTAGAGGCTGGCTTTTCGCAGGCAAATTCAAGGAAACCACAGAATCATACACGACAGCCGTCGACATCTCCATCTTCCTAGTACGAGTAGTCGCAGCGGTATAGATCTCTGGTAGTTCGAAAGGATCGTCAAGTTTTCGAGAAGGTTTTAAAACGTTTAAGGGGAGAATTCGAGCACGCAGTAAAATAGTAGAAGACCCAGAAAAAAGCAGCAGACGATGTCGAGGTAGAGATGGGAGCATGCGACAAAGGAAGAGCCGTCGTGCGCCGTGCCACTCTGAGACACCAGCGGGTGTGACGCTGCGTCGATCCTTGACTTCCGTCTCGTGACGTCCCGCGCGGGATCGACGAAGATCGACGCTCGTGGCGGATTAGGTCATGCTTTATCAGCTTTGCCGCGGTATGACCCGTCTTCGCGCCCGCTCTTGCAATGCGCGGCGATGCTTCGCGTTCTGATAATCAGACAAGGCACATACGGAATTCAGTAGAATGATTGTATAACAGACGACTTGAGCGCTAGTCTCGGTTGGTGGGAATCTCGGTATAAAACGGTACTCAACCTTCGAAGTATGGCTTCATCAAGCTTTTGGCTCCCAGCTTTCTCCGCACACGCAACCGCACGACAGCAGCCAGTATGTCCACAGCAGAGAACACATCATTCAACCGTCCAGACCGTGCCCCCGTCCGGCGCGTTGTGACAGGGCACACGCCGGAAGGCAAGGCCGTCGTGCTCGAAGACGCACCGATCGAGCCGCACCCGTTCAAAGGCTCCCCGTCCCTCTTCACCGACCTCTTCTGGACGGACTCAGCCAAGCCAAGCAACGACGTCCAGTTCCGGGACCTGGTGAAGGAGCACCCGGAGGAGTTCTTCGGCGCGGACGGAAGCTCGTTCCGCGTCGTCGAGGTCCCGCCCGGAGACAGGTCGGTGAGTGCACATCTAACTAGAATTGCGAGGTGAATTATGCGATTGATTTATGCAAAACTGAACACGGGCAGCCGTTCCATCGCACCGTCTCGCTCGACTATGGTATCTTGATGGAGGGCACCCTCACCTTGCTACTTGACGACGACAAACGCGTCGTCCTGAAGCCAGGCGATGTTGTCGTCCAGCGCGGGACTATCCACGGCTGGATTAACGAGGGCACTGAATGGACGCGGATGTACTTCATCATGTTCCGTGAGCACCTTCAGACCAGAAGCAGCTCCCTAGAGATTCATCGAATGCTGACTCGTTCGGTCGTGCACACAGCGTCTCAGAAGGTAAAAGTCGGCGAGAAGGAGCTTGATACAGAGTTCCGTATTTGAGGCGATCGATAGCAGTATTGTAACCGCAATAGCCGATGAAGGCCTGTAGCAATCCAGAAATCATATTGAATCGAACACTTCTGTGAACCTTGCATTCCATAGGCTTTTAATTAGCAGCCACGGCTCGAGTGATGAAAATCGGCAATGAAGTCTCGGTTTCTGCACTCAGTAGCATGAACATCTCATTATTACGACGCCTGCCTTATACAGATATAGCGGCATGTCGACTTTGGGTTCTTGGTCAGCGCAAGGGACATAGCTCGATTGATCGAAGACTTTGGACCGTAGCCAGCATGTCCATAGCAGAGAATGCGATCTTCGATCGTCCCGACCGCGCCCCCGTCCGGCGTGTCGTGACAGGGCACACGCCCGAAGGCAAGGCCGTCGTACTCGAGGATGCGCAGATAGAGCCGCGCCCGTTCAAAGGCTCCCCATCCCTCTTCTCCGGCATCTTCTGGACAGACGCGGCCAGGCCAGACAACGACGTCCAGTTCCGGGACCTGGTCAAGGAGCACCCACAGGAGCTCGTCGGCGCGGACGGGAGCGCGTTCCGCGTCGGCGAGGTCCCGCCCGGGAGCTGGACGGTGGGTGCGCATCCAACTCAGACCGTGATGCGGTTAAGTTATGCCGAATCGAATGCGGACAGCGCTTTCATCGCACGGTCACGCTCGACTATTGTATCTTGATGCATGGGACGCTCACCCTGCTACTTGATGACGACAAACGTGTCGTCTTGAAGCCAGGCGACGTCGTCATCCAACGCGGAACTATCCATGGCTGGATAAACGAGGGCACCGAATGGGCGCGGATGTACGCCATCGTATTTCGTGAGTACCTTCAGACCAGAATCCTGGCGAATGCTGAATCGTCGGGTCGTGCACGCAGCATCTCAGAAGGTAAAGGTCGGCTTGAAGGAGCTTAATACAGAGTTCCGCGCTTGAGATGAATGAAAGCAGGGATGTAACTGCAATAGTCTGGAAATGAAGAAGGCCTGTAGAAATGAACAACTCTGAGAAATTTCCATTCTATGGTTTCCGCCACGATGTACTCAAGACCTTCCCGATTAGTATTTTTCTTCTTGGTTTTCATTCCCGACTCGACCGAAACGGAAGGCGTCCGCGACGCATCTGAAGTACAAGCTTCTCGCTTCGTTTTCCTATGTCCTTGGCTTGTACTAACAAATGAGCATCAAACACCCTACAAAGCTCTATGAAGGCAAAGAGCGTCAAAAGGAACACGAGCGATAGCAGATGGCCATACACGAGAAGGTTGTGGAAAGTGAAGAGGATAGAAGAGGAAAAAGAGGAGCTTTGGCAGGATGGATTTGCGAAACAGGAGTCCGAATACTCGAGGCTCAATACGTCCTCAGCAAATATCTTCTGTCGAATCAAGCTGTCATTCAAACTGCTGAATTGCGAAATCTCTCACTAGACTCTTATTCAAACTGTTTTTCTTGTGATTTTGACACTGAAGTATCGGAACTTCGTTCCAAGCAGGTAGGTAAGTCTGCGCAGACTCGAATCTCATCATGTACGCAAGTCAGCGATTTTGCTGTCAGATAAAGATTGCCTGGGAACGAGACTAGCTTGGACGTGTATCCTCAATGGCCGACACTATCGGGAAATTCAAGCGGTAGACACGCGGCAATTCACTGCCATAGATTATGACTCACACTTCTGCCTAAGGCGGGTGTGCTTCCTAAATCATGGCCGAACACCGAGCTCGCCGAGTCAGCTACTTGTACAGCACAAGAAGGGATTGTATAAAAATGGCTTTCGAGTCTGAAGAGAGCGAAGTTCTTAGATGGCCCCGCAACGTGATTTTGGCGCAAGCGTTGCATATGACTTCGCGATCGTCAACGCGTTTACGCGTTCGCCGTTCGGCGGGAACCCGGCGGTGATCGTCTTTCTCGATGCGCCGCTCCCCGACGTGGACACGTACTTCAAGGTCGCGGCGAACTTCAACCAGCCGATCGCGTGCTTCGTGTTTCCGGCGACGGAGGCGGAGAAGGCTGGCGGGGAGACTGGGAGAGCCGTCCCAGAGGAGACAGAAACGTTCCGCATCCGCTGGTTCGTGTCGGAGGTGGAGGCCCCGCTGTGCGGCCACGGCACGCTTGCGACCGCGCACGCGCTCTTCGCGCGCCCCGCACTTGTCTCTCCCAATGTGCGCCTGCTGCGCTTCTTGGCAACGAATGGGCACTACGTTTACGCGCGGCGTGTTCCCGCAAATGAGAACACGCCGGAGCGTGTGGAAATACAACTCCCCATGTTCGATCCCGTCCCAGTGAGCGAGACGGAGTTCCAGCGCGTGAAGAAGGTTGTTGCGAAAGCATGGCGCAAAGAAGACGTCGCGGTGAAATACATCGGCGTCTCGGGCAACTTGGAAAGAGGTTCGGACGCTTACGTGCTCATCGAACTGGATGCGTCTGAAGACCTCGAAGGAACAGACGTTGACAAGATGGCCTTCGTGAGTTTTGTCTCCCGGCATTTGTCTTTCACCCGAAATTCGCGCACTGACCGGAAACAGGCTGAGACGGCACCGTACTATGTCAACATCATCACGGCTGCGTCTTCGAAACCCGGCGTGGTTTACGACACGCGCATGTTTGCACCGCGGGCGGGTGTCGTTGCGGCTGAGGACCACGTCTGCGGGTCGGCGAACTGCTTGATGGCGCCGTACTGGGCGAACAAGCTCGGCCTCGCGTCGAAGGATGAGATGTTCGCGAAGCAGGTCAGCAAGAGGGGTGGGGACCTGTGGATTGACGTCGACAGGGAGCAGAGGAAGGTAACCTTGCGCGGAGAGGCGAAGTTGACTGCTGAAGGTCGGGTGTTCATCTAGGATTTGCTGCACTATCGAGCTTTCGGACTGCCACATTCAGGCGGGTGGCGACACAAAGGTCCAAAGTCTGAAGAAGGATGTTGATAGAGAAAACGAAGCAGTACCTTAATTCCTGTGCGTACCGATGATGTAGTCAAATGACTGTCCGGAGACATCGAGCACGTTTACACGCATGGCAAGGGCGGTTCGAAGACAAGGTAGTATAAGATAGGTAAAAAGCAAAATCGACGAGAATTAGACGATTTCTTCTCAATGGGAGCTAGTGACTGAATGTATCTCTCACCATACGACTTGGACGCTCGTTGCATTCTCGAACGCATTTGCACATCACATTGCTTACATATGGATCAGGGGTGCACAAATTCAGCAAACTCAGCAGCCTTACGCGAGCCGTGGGTTTCCCAACGGTGTTGCTTGCGTTATGCATCAAGCTCGTCGTCTGCGCGCGACGTCGACGCTCGGACCTCGCTCTCTGTCCACCAGAATATATTCGACGCGACAGAACAGAGCGAGCACAGGCACACGCGCGGGCTCGGGCACCAGCGGGGCATCCGCACCACGGCGGCGCAGACACCTATTACCAGCACGAGGCCGAGCATACCAAGCATGCTCGCGCAATCCGTCGTACAGGCACTCTATCGTGCACTCCAGCATCTGCGACCCGACGATGGCCGTCACCTTAACCGCGCTCGGGCTGCTCCAGGATGCGTTTCCCTGCCGTGCGTGAAACGATGTGAAAATCAGTCTGTACAAAAAGCTTAGTCATCGTGCGTGTGCACGAGCACGTGACCACATGTCTCAGAGACTCAAAAGTTTGTTTCGTTTCTCTCTTGCTGCCACCTTGTTCGTAGTGATCTCTCTTCCTCCAGTGATCACCTCTGCTTTCATCTCTATCTGCGTTGCAATCTCCATAGCTGATAGGCACGAGATCCGCTACCCTACCACGACCACTCCCTCTGGAAATATGCCCCGAAGTCGCTCTTCCCCCCTTACGCTCAAGGAGTTCCGCCCTGTCGGAAACCACCCGCTCAGGGAGGTCTGGGAAGATAATTTGGCTCTCAAGCTCCACGCCCTTCTCGACGAGATGGAGGTGAAGTGGACGAGCATCGATGTCGTCCGCATCGGCTTAGTCAAAGAGCCTTCCGCCCCCGCCCCCGTCACCATCTGTATCGGTGTCATGCCCCCATCTCTCTCTGACGATGACTGCCTTGCCGTCACTTCCAAGTGCCGTGAGCTTCTTGTACAATTCAACCTCGCAGACGTCAACGTCGACATTCGTGAGTCGGTCGTCAGTCCCCGCTCGGCCGTAGATATGGCCGAGGGTCACTCTAACCCTACGCACCTGTCCCCTCCGTCCCTAATGGAGGCCACGTTCTACTACGCCGGCCTTCCCTCTCGCCCGCTCTTAGTCGCTCGCACTGGCACCCCCTGGGAGGCACCCAGAGGCCCGGAGGCGTACCCCGTTCGCAAGGAGCTCCGCCCTGTCGGCAACCACCCGCTCGCAGACGTCTGGGAAGACAACCTGGCTCTCAAGCTCCACGCCCTTCTGGACTCGATGGATGTAGAATGGACTAGCACCGACGTCGTTCGCATCGGGTTAGCCAAAGAGCCTTCCGCACCCGCACCCGCCATACTCTGGATCGGCGTGTTCCCCAAATCGCTCTCTGGAGATGACGGCGTCGCTGTGGCCTACAAGTGCCGCGAGCTTCTTGTAGAATTTGACATTATCGACGTCGACGTCGAGCTCCGCGAGTCCGTCGCTACCCGCTCGGCCCGCTCGGTCGAGGCCGGTCCCAAGCTCCTTAGGTCCGACTGGTCCGACTCCATCGCAGACGTTCGCGAACCTCTTACCACTACGCTCGGCCTCCCCATCTGCGCCCAAGCTACGCCTTGGGCTGAGGGCACCGGCGGCTTTTTTGTTGCTGAGGGCGAGGGCGGGAATACCGAGCGGCTCCTCCTCGTCACCGCTCGCCATGTCCTCTTCCCGCCGGACAAGAACAAGAACGAACTCTTCGAACGTACGAACGACAGCCAGCCCCGTTACAACGTCAGCCTCTTCAGCGATGTGGCGTTCAACACGTACCTCAAATCTATCAAGGCCACGATCGAAGATAAGGTATTTTTGACCCAACATTACGAGAGATGTATTAGGGCTGTTGAGGGGAAGGACAACCCGGAAGCGAACAGGGAGCGCCAGAAGGCCCAGGCCAAGCTGGACGAGGCGCAGGAGGCGACGGAAAAGCTCGATGCCTTTTACCAGGACGTTTCGACGCGCTGGGCTGCCCCAGAGAGCCGCGTCCTGGGGCATGTCGTCCTCTCTCCCCCCATCAGCGTCGGCAGCAGCAGCGAGGGCGAGGGCTACACCGAGGACTGGGCCGTCATCGAGATCGACACCTCCAAGGTTGACGCGAGCAACTTCAGTGGCAACGCCATCGACCTAGGCACCCGCATCCCACTCGACAAGTTCACGTTTATGATGTGCCCGAACGATCCCTGGGGCGCCCTTTCCTTCACGTATCCGTTCGACCGTCTTCTGCGGCTCACGGGTACCATCCCGGACGATGAGATGCGTCACCCGACGACTGCACTCGACCAGAACGACCAGCCGTGCCTTATGGTGCTCAAGCGCGGCAGCGGCAGCGACCTGACCGTCGGCCGCTCCAACAGCAGTTGCTCCTACGTGCGCATCTACTACAACGACGACGACGACGCCGAACTCTTCACCTCCAAAGAATGGGCCATCCTCCCGCGCAAATCCGAGTGCGGCCCCTTCTCGGAAAATGGCGACTCGGGTTCCGTGATCGTCGACGGCTGCGGACGGATCGGTGGGCTCCTCACTGGCGGTACTGGCTGCCCTTCTTCTGATCCACGGCCGGACATCACCTACGCCACGCCCATCGACTTCATCTTCAAGTGCTTGCAAGAACACGGACTCTACGACTTCCACGTCAACTCGGTTCTCGCCGCCTAGACGCGACGCGTTCGCAATAGATTGACTTCCCAGCGAAAAAAATAAAATAAAAATAAAATAAAACAAAGTTATTAGTAATTTATCCCGCGGACACTGGCAAGGCGAAGCCGCGTGTCGTTTCTTTTTCCTCTCCATGTACGACTACTTTTTCTTCTTCTTTCCCCCTTTCCTCTCCTCTCGTCACTTGTACTTGACCCTTGTGATGTACTGGCCGTCGTGACGAAATGAAAATGATATTGTGACGTTGTGTGTTTTAACCTACGTGCGATGGACTGAAGTGCGATGTCTAGGTAAATGTGATGATTTCCGCGCGCGGCCACTTTTCCCGGATATGCTCTATCTGGAGCTCGTATTGCTCTCGCAACCCGACGGGTACGTGCTTTTCCTGAGGTTTGCTTCGATCGTGGAAAGAAGAGTGTTCTGAAGCGAGTCTGCAGACTGAGAAATGCCCGAGAGCGGGATAAATGTCAAGCACAGCATTGTCACGGTGAAACATTCAGCATATCGTATTGGTAACGGAATATAAACCCACTGGACCCAGTAGATCTCTCTGTCTGCGCAGCGTGGCCGCTTCACTGAACTATATATCCAGTTGTACCTCGGATCTCCCATAAGAAACCCATACGGCTCATTGCATTGTCGAAGATGCTTGCATATCACATTGATCAGCGCTGGCTTGCCTTCACGCAGCTCAATAATGGAAAAATCATCGTTATTGAGAACAAATCCATCACTTGCCAGATGAAAGATTAGGCAGGAGTTATAAAAAATAATGTGTTGGTAGTGTAGCGAGCGTATCAATTCGGTGTTTGGATGTTTAAACTCCGTCAAGCGTTCGCTCAGCCGACGCGACGCGCTACGTTCACGACGACCTCGACGACCTCGACGACCTCGACATGCACGATGACGACAATGGAATTTTGCTCAGAGCAATATAAGCGAGAACCTGCTCGACTACGGCCGTTGTTTACGTACAGTGCTTGCAGTCTGCAGTATCACAAGTCCATGGCCAACTCTATCTATCTTGGCAAACAAGAGATCATAATTCATGTCTTTTGGCCTTTCGTCCCAGCAATTTTCAGAGATATTGAGGCCAATACCAACTCACGAGCCAGGGCATCTTGCTCTGCTTGTCGACCCTCTAGAAACGCTCAAAACAAGGCTGAAGCTCGGCTCGTTACCCGCGTACGATGAAGCCCTGAAGTTCGACGCAGGTGTCATGGAGTATATCAAAAAGAGCTTAGTGTTTGAAGGGAAAGTAAGGAAGCAAGGCTATAGGAGGAGGAAGACGAAGGTGAGTGAGCTTACATTATGCTGAATACATGGGAAATTGAAGAATTTTAGTCGATTATTTGAACAGGCTGCACCGTCCAATGACGCCTATCGTATCGCGCTCGTCGAAGAAGAAAACACCGCAACTAGGAAGAAAGTCGACCAAGGATGCCTCGCTAGTCGCCAGTCTCCCTTCTTACACGACAAAACGTATTCCTGACGATAGTCATGCCCGAGCGCAAGCATGAAAGCTTAGATGACCTAATGTGTGTACATACTCTAGAATTTGAACCCAAAGTCTATAACATAACATCTCGAGTCTACCAGGGACGTCAAGTTGACCGTGGACGCGGAAACACACACTAAACTGACTACGTGTCGGCAGCGCAGACCTTTTCTTTCACGCGCGACCGATGGACGCCTAACTTCGAAGCACGTCGACGCCTTTCTTCGTTTCAAATCTCCGCCATATGATCAAAGATCTATCCTTACGTCTCCATCCTTTTCGCTCGCGATAGATGAGCGCGGCAGACTGGAGGGGATTCTGACGCGGACAATGAGAAGGCATTTAATCCCATACCTCTAAACAGCGTAGAAGTGGCAGCGAAGCTCGGCCATCCAGTTGATGTGGACGACATTGACCCGGACATCGCAGATGCAAACATGGTCTTGATAGATGGCTGGTGTACGCATCTTCAAGTGCATATATGTCGCTTTCTTTCCAGTAGCCACTCTTACATCGAGCACATCTTCCGGCAGGGGCAAACCGTCGCTTTCATCTTAGATCAGTGAAGTGGATGAGCTCAACGATGACCCGGAATTGTGGAGACGTTCCTCAGAGGCTCCACCCGCATCCGTCGAGCTCTGGCACGACGCAAAGATGGGTGAGCGGCACAATTTCAGTCCGTCAAGTAGAAAAATCTATATTCCCTCGTGCCGAACGTCCTCGTTACGGGAAGACTAATAAAGCGGGTAGCTTGCCAGATGATGGCCAGAGGTAAACACCCGCTTGTTTTCACTTACTTTAACCGTACCGATCAGCTCCTCCAGACTTGCTCGGGGAGACGCATGCCTTCGCTATTCCGAACAATTGGAAGCCGTCGTCAGCTGAATATCATACCCCAATCGTCTCCCCAAATTTCATCTAGCAGCACGGACTCGTGCGTGCGCTTGAGTCTTGCAGTGCCATTCGCGCGACAGTGTGACGCCGTCCAATCCCTCTTTCGTCTGAAACCAATAAACAGCATTCTGTGGACATCCCTCACATCGTGGGTCCGCACTCCGCGGTCATTTTTTTTCCCGCTTGACGCCCTCGCTACGCAGACAGCCTACACTGAGCCTTTCATTACTGTCTTTGCACGCTCTTGGTGCTTCTCACGCACCTTGTTCGTGCTTCTGGCTTTCCCGCGTACGCAACTGTTCCGTGCGCCTAATCTTGACGATGATACGCAGAACCAGGAGCTCGAGGGTCCTTACGGGTGCGGTCCGCCTGTGCTCAAGGAGGCAAGGCGTATCTGACGGGACCTTGCTCTTCGATATGAGACCAAAGAAAAGCGTACGGAGTGCGCTGTCGTGCGGACGGGGTCGGAGAAGCAGCGATGTTTGTGCGTGAGGTCAGTGAGCTAGCACTGAAAGAAAGCGTGGTGGACTACGCGCCTTATATTGAAGATGAACAGGAGGTGCGTTGACCTCTATTTCCTCCTCCCTTTCTATCAATATAATTATGTTAATGCACCGGATACAGGGCGAGCGTGACCTCACGGACGTCGAGGGTATGAATGCGTTTTGTGCCGCCATCATCCTACGGTGCTGCACCGTTGGAGAATTCCTCGAGATGATGCCTGAACAACGTACGGAGGGTTTTGCAGATATGATTGGGAAAAAAGGAATTGTGAGCACCGAGTATCTATGTACTAATGCATTACCTTGCACTGGCTAAGGTATGGTGATTTGTTTCTTTTTTTTGCCAGTCCGAAAATGCCGAAAGCGAGTGCCGAATTGAAATGTCCGGATTACGTACATAGAATGCTTTAGCGCCACCGGGACCCGGATCGCTCCGCGCGGGATCCCGTGACGGACACGCGTGATGCCACGTGAGTGGCGCGAACGCCATTTGCCGACGATGCCGCTGTGGTAAGCGATGGAGCGCAAACATGGGTATATAAAAAAACCACAAGTGCGACCCGTTTCTCTATTGCTACCATTTCGTACTCAGTTGTTCTCTCTTCCTTCAGTGATCACCACTGTTTTCGCTTCTACCGAGATCTGCTCCCTCCTACGAACATTTTCTCGGGAAATATGCCCCGAAGTCGCTCTTCCCCTCTTACGCTCAAGGAGCTCCGCCCTGTCGGAAACCACCCGCTCGCGGAAGTCTGGGAAGATAATTTGGCTTTCAAGCTCCACGCTTTTCTCGACGAGATGGAGGTGAAGTGGACGAGCACCGATGTCGTCCGCATCGGCTTAGTCAAAGAGCCTTCCGCCCCCGCCCCCGTCACTATCTGTATCGGTGTCATGCCCCCATCTCTCTCTGACGATGACCGCCTCGCCGTCGTCTCCAAGTGCCGTGAGCTTCTTGCACAATTCAACCTCGCAGACGTCAACGTCGACATTCATGAGTCGGTCGTCGATGCCCGCTCGACCGTAGATATGGGCCAGGGTCACTCTACCCCTACGCACCCGTCCCCTCCGTCACCATTGGAGGTTAAGTTCTACTACGCCGGCCTGCCCTCTAGCCCGCTCTTAGTCGCTCGCACTTGCACCACTCCCTGGGAGGCACCTAGAGGCCCGGAGGCGTACCGGGTTCTCAAGGAGCTCCGCCCTGTCGGCAACCACCCGCTCGCAGACGTCTGGGAAGACAACCTGGCTCTCAAGCTCCACGCCCTTCTGGACTCGATGGATGTAGAATGGACTAGCACCGACGTCGTTCGCATCGGGTTAGCCAAAGAGCCTTCCGCACCCGCACCCGTCATACTTTGGATCGGCGTGTTCCCCGAATCGCTCTCTGGAGATGACGGCGTCGCTGTGGTCTACAAGTGCCGCGAGCTTCTTGTAGAATTTGACATCGCCGATGTCGACGTCGAAATCCGCGAGTCGGTCGTTACCCGCTCGGCCTGTCCCGGTCCCAAGCTGCTCAAGCCCACCCGCTCCTCCGACTTTACCGAACGTGCCCGCGAACCTCTTACCACTACGCTCGGTCTCCCCATCTGTGCTCAATCCACGCCTTGCGTTGAGGGTACGGGCGGCTTCTTTATTGGCGAAGGCGAGGGCGAGGGTGGGAATGCCGAGCGGCTCCTCCTCGTCACCGCTCGCCATGTCCTCTTCCCGCCGGACAAGAACGAGAACAACCACTTCGAGCGTAAGAGCGACAGTCAACCCCGTTACAACGTCAGGCTCTTCGGCGATGCGGCACTCAACAAACACCTTGAATCTATCGAGACTGAAATCGGAAAATGGAAATGGCTCATCCAGGAGCATAAAAGATATATTAGGGAGGCTGAGGGGAAGGACAACCGGTCAGCGAGCGAGAAGCGCCAGAAGTACGAGGCCGAGTTGGACAAGGCACAGAATATGATGGAAAAGGTCAAAACCTTTCACCAGTACATGTCGACGCACTGGGCTGCCCCGGAGAGCCGTGTTCTGGGGCATGTCGTCCTCTCGCCTCCCATCAGCATCGGCAGCAGCAGCACGGGCGAGGGCTATATATACCGAGGACTGGGCCGTCATCGAGATCGACACCTCCAAGGTCGACGCGAGCAACTTCAGCGGCAATGTCATCGACCTAGGCACCCGCATCCCACTCGACAAGTTCACGTTTATGATGTGCCCGAACGATCCCTGGGGCGCCCTTTCCTTCACGTATCCGTTCGACCGTCTTCTACGGCTCTCGGGTACCATCCCGGACGATGAGATGCGCCACCCGACGACTGCACTCGACCAGAACGGCCAGCCGTGCCCTATGGTAATCAAGCGCGGTAACACCAGCGACGTGACCATCGGCCGTGCCAATAACATCCTATCCTACGCCCGCAACTACTACAACGACAACGACAACGACAACGATAACTCCGAGATCTTGACCTCCAAAGAATGGGCCATCCTCCCGCGCAAATCCAATTGTGGCCCCTTCTCGGAAAACGGCGATTCGGGTTCCGTCATCGTCGACGGCTGCGGACGGATCGGTGGGCTCCTCACTGGCGGCGCTGGCGGTGCCACGTCTTTCTCTGAGTCAGAGCTCGACATCACCTACGCCACGCCCGTCGGCTTCATCCTCAAGCGCTTGCAAGAACACGGACTCCACAACCCCCACATCAACCCGGTCCTCGTCGCCTAGACGCGACACATTCATACCAGTTTGATCTCCCAGCGAAATTAAGTTATTCAGTAATTTATTCACGGGACGCAAGCGAGGCGATTGCCGTTTCGTATCTTTTTCCTCTCCCTGTACGACTATTTTTTCTTCTTCTTTCCCCCTTTTCCTTCCCTCTCGCCACGTGTACTTGACCCTTTTGACGTATCTGGCCGTTCGTGACAAAATGGACTTGTTTCATCTCGTTACATGACTTCGTCCTTATAACTACATTCTTGTGTCATTGGCCTTACCCACTTCGTTCCGTGCAACTGATCAATTCGACGGGCTGCCTCTCTCCCCGTGATGACCGTGAATGCGACGTAGCTGATGATATTTATTATCCTGAGGCGCCTCTCGCGCATCCGAAAATTGAACCTGTTCATCAGATTACTGACCTCGACCATCATTTATTAGAACAAACTGACCATGCCGCTGAACGTCCGTCAAACACCAACCCTCCCAAGACATATTTGCCGTCTACTTTAGCTTTGCTCTGTGATCGCCAATCTCTTTCGTCGTTCATACAACTTCGCGGAAAGAAAGTTTCCGTCGCAGAACCTCTTTCTTCGCAACCTAATTCATTCTCAGAAAAAATTGCTCATAATACTATCGCGCAAACTGATTTGTCGGCGCAAGCCCAAAACCAAGATCTTTTATCTCAAGCTGACCGATCAGCTCCTCTAGACTTACTCGCGGAGATGCGTGCCTTCACTACTCTGAACAACTGGAAGCCATCGTCAGCTGAACATACACACCTCGTCTCCCTGGATTTCATTCAGCAACGTGGACTCGTGCGTGCGCTTGAGTCTTGCAGCGCTGTTCGTCTCGTTGAGCGCGACAGCGTGACGCCGTCTAATCCCGCTCTTTCGTCTGATCCCAGTAAACAGTATTCCGTGGACATTTCACTCATTGTGGGTCTACACTCCGCAGTCGTCTTCTTCCCGCTTGCCGCCCTCCCTATCCATACAGCTTACACTACGCTTTTCACGGCTCTTTCTGCATACTCATGGCGCTTCTCAAGCATTCTGCTCGTGCTCCTGGCTTTCCCGCGCAAGCAACTGTTACGCGCGCCTAATCCTGACAATGATACGCAGAACCAGGAGCTCGAAGGTCCTTGCGCGTACGGTCCGCCGGTGCTCAAGGCGGTGAGGCGTATTCGACGGGACCTCGCTCTGCGGGATGGAACCAACGAAAAGCGCGCGGAGTGCGCTGTCGAGCTCGCATTCGCGGATGGGATCGGAGAAGCAGCGATGTTCATGCGTGCATTCAGTGAGCTAGCACTGAAAGAAAGCGTGGTGGACTACGCGCCTTATATTGGAGAAGATGAACAGGAGGTGCGTTGACCTCTATCTTCTCTTTTCCTTCAATCTATATAGTCATGTTAATGCACGCTGATACAGGGTGAGCGTGACCTCACGGACGTCGAGGTATGAATGCGTTTTGTGCCGCCATCATCCTCCGGTGCTGCACCGTCGGAGAATTCCTCGAGAAGACACCCGGACAACGTACGGAGGGTTTTGCAGATCTAATTGGGAAAGAAAGAATTGTGAGCACCGAGTATCCATGTACTAATGCGTTATCATGCACTTGCTAAGGACAGGTATGGCGATTTGTTTCTTACAGGAACATGTCAACGCCGTCTTGAGCGAGCGAATGCAAGCGATGGACACGTCTTTGCCATCGTCATCCGACTTTCTATCATCCTTAGACGAATAGGACCCTCGCCTTCAGTCTGTGCTTAGATACTATACTGTTATGAAAGCTGTATGTAGGAAAGACCATGCTGAAGCCGCAATAGCTAGTGAATGCTTTCCCGAGCATCCAATAACGAGCCGTGCTGTGGTCGAACCCAATTGATCACATGTTGAGCAAGCCTCACTCGATATTTACTTCGTCCAGTCGCTCACATAGCACGTAAAGGTCGGTGAAAAGGAGCTCAAGACAGCATTCTGCGTTTGGGGCGGATGATAGCAGGAATGTAATTGCAGTAGTCTGATGAAGCTGAAGCAATCCAAAATGTCAAATCGACAAAATCATTGAGCTTTACGTTCAACGTTCAAGGATTCAGAGGAGAAAACACCGTCCTGTACACATATATTCAATAGTACTCATAGCCGCGACGTCCGATTACTACGTCTGGGACGCGACATTCCAGCTCCCAGAGATAAGGAAGGTCCACATCTCTCATCTCTTCTTTCTCGTATCCACACTTCCTATTTATGATCTCTACCCTCTTCAACGGCTTGACGTTTCCAGAGTCCAGCCGTGCTTGGGCAACGATAGAGAGCTGAGAAAAAATATGCTCTCCGGGATATACATTCACCGTCAGGACCGAAAGAACTGGCAAAAGCCAGCTTCCATCCGACATCGGTCTCGATAGAGGACGTATGGCAGGAGAGTTGGTAGTACCAAAAGAGCGAGGGTCAATCCAAGCAGACATCTTTATCGGATGAAGAACATAAGCACACAATCAATTTGTTCGAACTATTAGCACAACTCACCAGATCACACTCTAAGCGCTCCAAAGATGGACACCGCTTGTTGATAGCCTTGACTGCATACATGATTTCCTTGTAGTCGAGTACGCGATTGATCGAAACTGTTTGTATCTTCCTGCTACCGAAATAGCGCAGTGCGGATGAAATAAATGTCGTATCGAACCTTATAAAATTCAGGTGTCGTTACGAGTACGGCACAAGCTGAGAGGCTTCGTCGATTGTGTCGCCGTCGGCGATGAGACTATGATAATCACGACACAGAAGCACGTTCCCAACCCAGAATGAAGCTATAGTGAGCTGTGTAAGCGCATGCAATTGCGAAATGTGATGCAGATGTTCAACGAGATTTACATGACATGGTTGGGATGGAATGTGGATAAGCAAGGATACAACGCCTGCGCAAAGACTTCTGCCGAGCATGTTGGGAAGCATGGGCAAAGAAAAGGCAGCGTGACGAATATTTGTCGCAGAAATATCTTTCAACTTATCGATCATGTCAAAAAAGTCGCGGGAATTGCCGTGGGAATCGCATATGACCTCTAACGAGCGGAATGAAGGGAGAAGGCCCATGAAAGGCTGTAGTGATCCAATTCGAGAGTCCAGTGAAACTTTGAACTCGGAGCATTGATGGGACTGGAGCTTGAGCGGATCGAGAGTAGGAGTACCGATGGAGCCCTTCATACCATAGCTTAACGAAAGCTTCGATAGTCCGTTGTTTTCGAAATCTCTGTAATTGTCTGTCTCTTCACCCAAGTCGACAGTGATAGTCAAGGATGATAGGATGGCCCGCCTCCAAGGGTCGGCCAGATCAAGAGAAAGTGCCATCTCCAGCACGTTTGATTTTTTATCAGCTTTATGGCTCCCAATACGCTTGTTCTCCTCTGCGTGAGCGTCGTGGGCGAGCGAAAGGATGTTGGCAACAATTTCTATAGGGAGCGATGGTCGGCGCGATTCCTTGAGAACGATTTCGTCTGCTTTGACCAGAAGCTGTTTCTTCTTGGACTCCAATCGCTTGATGGCTCGCTGTGCATGACGGAGACGCTGGTGATAGATTACAACCTGGACGGTCTCGAAAGCCATCTCCGATTCGGTGTTCTTTATCACGGTCCGTAGATCGTCCAGAGTTGTCAAAGTTGAACTACTGCATCTAGAGACGCTATTATACCTAGAAATGCACTCAGAATTGAGGAAACAACGTACTTGGTGCGTTCTTCGCGGAGATGTTCTAGGAGTAAAGACAAGTATGCGGAGACTAGACTGGACGCTTCGTCGCATAGTACGCGAGCGGCGAAGGGAGATTTCAGGCAATCTTTAGTGAATCGTGAGAGGTCGGCCATGACGGAATCGAGGTTGTGGTCCTATCCAACTTCAAGTTTGTCGTCGAAACTCGATGCGTCGTCAACCCTGCAGTGTGATTCACACGATAGTCGATTGACTCACGTGCACTTGACTTCAAAGCCGGAAACGCCGTGATTCCGCTCATGCTCCGCTTCATCCTGCACCCGTCCCACTTGCTTCAAAGCCATGTCTCTTAATATCTTCTTTTGCGCAACATCAGCCGAAATAGAGAACACCGAGCTTCTCAGATTCAGGTAACGTCAGATGGTGTTCGACGCCATGATACTGACAGTAACATACTGGGCGCGCAATTATTTGGTGGCAAGTTCGACGGCAGGCAGTACCGGAAATATCGTAAATGTCGTATCGAATCTCAACAATGACGTTCCGAAACAGTTATGCTGTCGAATTCCTACCAGAAATAAAATTAAAAACAATAAAACTGCTTCCGCATTTGTGTCTCAGATCGGCGCTGTGGATCAGCGGACACACTGTCGATCACAGACTGATCGCCGGGACACTAAAGACAATAGGGATAACAATAATTCTTATTGTTTTGTGCTGTGACGCAAAGCGATATCTCATCGTTCGCGTCCAAAGCTCGGCTCGCTAATTGGCTCGTCTTCCGCCCAAGCTCATCCGAACGGACTTCGAAGCTGCCCAAGAACTGAAACCATCCAGGCCTGGCAGGCAGTCCTTTTTCGGCCGTGCTCCCATTTTCTGCCTATATAATGCCATGACTTCTGGACTTTCAATTATCGCAACTTGACTTCACACCACTACCACCTCCATCTCACTTAACGCTTCTTTCTCCAACATCTCTTCACCCAGCAATTATGCGCAGCAGCAGCATCTTTGGTGAATGCGGCTCAGCCGCTATTCCCGATCTCGACGGCCTCATCATCGACAGTCCCGTCGTCGGCGCCCTTCGCCTCACCCGCCGTATCGGACGGGGCGCCTGGGGCGTTGTGTACTGCGCCAAGTCCGTCACCGACGACAAGGAGTACGCCGTCAAGTGCATCGACAACGGTGCCGACGAGGGCGGCGCTCGCCGCCGCTCCATCGCCCGTGAGGCTTTCCTCCACCAGACCTGCTCGGACGCGAGCCCGCTCGTCCTCAAGCTCCACGACGTCGTCGAAGACAGGCATGCCGGCCTCATGTACATCATCACCGACCTCTGCGAGTACGGCGACCTCCTCGATCACATTTCACAGGGCCGCTTCATCGGCGAGAATGAGCACATCCGCCGAGTCTTCCTCGAGGTCATCGACGCCGTCGACGCATGCCACAAGGCTGGTGTTTACCACCGCGACCTCAAGCCGGAGAACATCTTCGTCAAGAAGACCGGCATCGTGCTCGGTGACTTCGGGCTCGCGACGACTCGCCCAGTCACGGACGAGTTCAACACCGGCAGCACGCCGTTCATGAGCCCAGGTACGCTTTACTGTCATCACTCTGCACCATTTCGTTTCTCATGAAAACGTCGCAGAGGTTCTCGGAGGTCTGGACTTTTCCGCCTATTGCTACACCTCCGTCCACGCGGACATCTGGGCGCTCGGCCTCATCCTTTTCAGCCTCATCCGCTCCCACCCTCCATGGGAAATTGCACAGAACGACAATCTCAGCTTCAAGTGGTACCTCTCCAGACGCAAGGACTTCTTCTACAGAGCGTACTTTGTTTCGCAGGAGGCGCAGGACATCTTCGAGCGCATATTCGTCGATCCCCGCAAGCGCATCTCCCTCGCCAAGCTCCGCGAGCGCGTCCTTAATGTCAAGACATTTTCGCGGGTGCCGACTGCCGAAGAGCTCGAGGTCGAGCCCAGGCTCTACGAGAATATCTTCAACGCCAAGTTGCCGACAGTCGATGATGACAACGCCGCGGATTCCGTCGCGCTTTCTTCCTCCACCTCCGTCGACTTCGCTAATCTCGACGGCGACGTCGTCCAGCACGAACAGTCCATCAGCGTTTCTTACCACGCGTACGGCTCTGCGACAGTGAGCCAAGAGCCCAGCGCGACAACCGATTTGCTCGGCAGCATCGACGGCCCACACGGAATCCTCATGACCATTTCCCAGCACGAGGAGCTCATCAGGGACTTCGGCTCAAGCCTGAGCTCGTTCGCCTCCAACGAATCGGATGCAGAGTCAGACACAGACTCAGACGGCCCCATTACACCCGAGACACACGCCGCAGATGCCGGCGGTACTCCCGCGTCCGCCGCGCTCGATGACATCGACGAAATAGAAGAACTCGATATCAGCGACATGAACCTGGACGCTGCCTTCGAAGCCATCGCTCTCGCGCGGCAGCCAGCGCTGACCAAGCCTATGACGGCCGGAGAGGACCCGACGCAGGCAGCCAAACCGCAGGTGTCGTCGAGAAGCACGCTGTGGAGGGCCGTACGCAGGATGGGCGTCCCGCTAGTCGGATAAACTCCGACTGAGCGTGATGAAATGAGCAAGATGAATTTCAAGGGTGCGTAGCGCCTCCGTGTTTCATATCAGACTGTGCTGACGTAATGTCACACTCGCAGATGGATAACAGACACGCGAAACAGCGTCCTCAAGTGCTGAAAACAAAACTTGCTGTCTGCGTGAAGTAAAAGAGCAGCTTAGGCTAGCATGTCGCGCAGTTTCTTGTTCTTCCCGGAAGTCGACATCATCTCGCCATTCCACTACTCGTGATCTGCCCTCGATTGTCGCCTCTTCCAGAATTCAAGTCTCGGCTTGCTGACGAGAAAAAAGTGTTCAAATGTACCTATAGCGCACTGTCAGAATATCGATTCAGACGCTTATTAGGCTTATGCAAATACATGTACTATAACTCGCGTTTGTATTTCAGTGTGTGAAAAACCATCGTGGCCTCGGGTGGTAGAGTATGTCATGAAATCGAGCAGGTAGCGATTGTTGGCGAGTTTATTCGCTTGATTAACAATGTACTTTGCACTTTGTACATGGGTCTGTCTCACAGATTATCCGAATTAAAATTTCCGGATTGCTCAGCGCCACCGGGACCCACGGAATGCCGCGTTAGGCAGGTGGGTGGCACGAACACCACTTGCCGACGATGCCGCCGGTCGTCAGGA